>JAOWBL010001811.1:0-14682 GCA_028564865.1 Zenarchopterus dispar
ACCTCCTTAAAACCTGACCCCATACCTCCTTAAAACCTGACCCCACACCTCCTTAAAACCTGACCCCATACCTCCTTAAAACCTGACCCCATACCTCCTCAAAACCTGACCCCACACCTCCTTAAAACCTGACCCCATACCTCCTCAAAACCTGACCCCATACCTCCTTAAAACCTGACCCAATACCTCCTTAAAACCTGACCCCATACCTCTTTAAAACCTGACTCCATACCTCCTCAAAACCTGACCCCATACCTCCTCAAAACCTGACCCCACAACTCCTTAAAACCTGACCCCATACCTCTTTAAAACCTGACCCCACACGTCCTAGGGCAAAAACTCAGGTGTGGGAGGAGTTTGGCCACGGAGAACAAGTTCTGGATGTCTTTGTGGAGGTTCTGGTTCACCATCCGGCGTCTCAGGGCAGGGGGGCGGTGCATAGTACGACTGAATGAATCTGAAGACTCTGACTCAGTTTCAAAGGTGTCTTCTGGTTTTTGTTTGACGGTCTTGTCCTGCTGTCCCCACAGACCTGTCTTATCCAGGTTCGGGCCGATGGTCCACTTGGTCGTCTGGTTCTGGTTCAGCTCCGTTTGGAGAGTCGGACCGGATTCCCTGACGTGGGCTGGCACTGCAGCAGGGTCGAAGTCTGCAGGTGGTCTGAAGGTCTGGATCGGGCCCCGGAGGGTCCAGAAACCCAGGTGTTCCTGTGTGACCGGTGGCTGCGACCAGCAGATGGCGCCGTGGAGCTGCGGAGCGGAAAATGTGAGAAAGTTTAGCTTTTTTTTCTTTTGTAAACGTCAAAATGAAAGCACAGTCTCCACTTTAGAAACCAAGGGGACGAACTGACCAACAGGAACTCGTGTTTGTACGCACCGAGGGGATTCAACGCAGCAGATTCATGACAAAACTCAGCTAGATTTGATAAGCGATTTCATTTCTTTGTAGATTCAGCTCATGATAAGTACTCACTGTTTTTGATTGAAGTACAGAGCAGGTAAACAGGTCATCATAGCACCACACCTTGTTCAGGTAACTGGTCTGAGTCGATCTTGAGGCCTCCTGAGAGCAGGAAACATCTGGAAACAGGTGGAGAAAACATCTCCTCCAGTGAGCGGTCCGTCCAGAGTCTGGGCAGGACAGAGCGTCTCTCAGCAGGCCTGGCCAAGACTGACTCACGCCAGATACAAGGAAAGTACAAGATATAACCGTCCTAAAAAAGGAAAAACTCTGATCTGTCTTCACTTAAATGTTCTATTGACTTGATGTTTCCATTTCTTCACGACATCGGTCCTCTGAAAACGTGAGAAGCCTGAAGCCCTGAACGTTGGAGACCAGCAAACGCGAAACCTGCTGGTTCAAACTCTCGTTTAATTGACCCCCCGTCAGAGACAACCAGGAGAAGGGATTCTGGTCTTCTGACCTTCGTTCTTGTTGTTCTTGCAGTGTGTTTGCTGACGGAGGAGACTGAAGACAAGCTGAAGCAGCATCGTCTCAGACAGCTGAAACATCAGCAGGAGCTCATCAGGTGAAGTTTCACGGCAGCTGTGAATCGTCCCTGGAGTGGACGTCCCAGCAGAGTCACCGCAGGACAAGTCTTTGGTTTCCTCAGAAAACCACAGGAGCTTCGTCTCAGAGCCTGCAGGCCTCACTGAGCCTGTTAAACCTCCATGACGCCACAGTTAGAAGGAGAAGTTTGGTTTGTGTGGAGTTTCCAGGAGAAAACCTCTCCTGTCTATAAACAACATGGACGCACCACGAAAGTTCTTTTAAATGTGTTTTCCTCTGAAGCAGCAGGATGTGGAGTTGAGAATTAAAGTAAACACCGAAAGGATTAAGGCTTAATCCTTTAGAGTGGAAGTTATTTACTGAGTTACAGGACAGAGTGGAGGTGGAACCGTAGACTTGGGTAAAGGTTTCAGTTTAGTGTCCTTAAAAACAAACATTTGTTGAAATGTTTTCTCTTTGGCTACTTGAGTGGATGGAAATGGTGTTTTCAGAGAAAACAGAGAGGCCCACATCAGTCACAAAGACCTTGGAAAAGTCAAGACGCTCACTAATGACCAGGTCCAGAGTATGTCCACATTTATGTGTTGGCTCTTTCACATGTTGCGTTAAGGCTGCTGGCGTCTGATTCAGAGTAAAAATAAAAACAGCTGTGCCCAGAGTTATTAAGACGGACTCCATCAGCTCTTCCTGAAGCTGTTCGAGGATGATGCACTTTCATCTCCGTTACTGCTGTTTTCAGGAGAAGGTTGTCGTTGTCATCTGTGGAAACGGGAGGAATCTTGCCCTGATTAGATTTGTTCCCAGGAACAAATGCAGCTGCTGCTGATGTGGTCTGGTCCACCCAGAATGATTTAAAATAAAATAAAAACACTGCTAATAAATCCTTGGGTGCCACTGATTTAAAGTCCTTCAGTCCAAGTTTTCTAAGATTTTAGATGAGAAATAAGAAGATATGAGTAAAAGAATATAAGTGAGCAGAGGAAACATCCTCGCTGTAAGGAAGCAGACTCAAGCCTCCACCTTAGACGGCCACCCAAAACCACCTGATCCACACCGCCCCCGGTACAGGTGGGAAGACCACGCAAGAGGTTTACCTCAGTGTCCTCTCGGAAGACCTGGATGGATGGATGGATGGATGGATGGGTGGATGGATGGATGGGTGGATGGGTGGATGGATGGATGGATGGGTGGGTGGATGGATGGATGGGTGGGTGGGTGGATGGATGGATGGATGGAAGGGTGGGTGGATGGATGGACGGATGGATGGATGGACGGACGGATGGATGGATGGATGGACGGACGGACGGACGGATGGATGGACGGATGGATGGATGGATGGACAGATGAATGGATGGATGGATGGACCGACAGACAGACGGGTGGGTGGGTGGATGGATGGACGGACGGACGGATGAGTGGGTGGGTGGGTGGGTGGATGGATGGACGGACGGACGGATGAGTGGGTGGAGTCTGAAGTGGATCTGAACTCTGTTCTACCTCCATCCTCTGGTTTCTGGACAGACAGGAGTTGACTCTGGCGGCTCTCTTCCCCTTCGGTTGGGGTTGTCTTTTCAGGTGGCGGGTGTTTGTGGACGGCGCTCCACAGTGTGTCCATCTGAAAAGTGCAGCAGAACTCGGTCCAAACTTCAGCCACGCACACAGCAGGTGAGACGCCGACTCTTCACGCGTGTCCGTGACTGCAGCCTGGTCTCCCAGCTTCACCACAGGTGCGTTTGGGTTTCTGTGCAGTCCGCCGCTCAACATGCACTACCTGAAAGGTTTCGCCGGCCGAGTGGAGTCCTGGACCAGTTTCTCGGAGCTGGAGACACTTTTCTTACACAGCGGACACAAGAACAACATCGCCGGTAAGACACGAAGCACCACAGTGACCAGCTAAGACACCATGAGCCCCCACAGATGAAGCGGGTAGCACTGATGACAGTAACAAAGCTCTGGGGCAGATTAGATGGTGGGGAAGCAGTAAGTAGAGGAACGAAAGAGCCCAGTGAATCATGGGAGGTTCTCCAGTAATCTAGGCCAAACCTGCACCAATCAGGAGCTTTGTCAAAAAGGAAATCAAAACTCAAAGGTAGGGAGTGTGTCTGAGTCCTGAACTCCAGCTGGGTCTGGATCCCACCCTAACCAGAGCCAGGACCCTGATAACTGACTCTGTAACTCCAGAAAGCACAAGTAAACCTGCAGGCTGAGAGACAAAAGCTCCGTTGGGACGATTTTATTCATTTCTATGAGTGATTTACCGCGGTAGTACCGTCCAGAGTAGGTGAAGGATCCGACGGGCTGTTTCTGAAGAACTTGGGTACAAAGACAACAACCTCGCTCTGATCTGAGTTTAGCAGCAGGAAATTAAAAGTATTCCAGGTCATAAAACCTGTTAATAGTCCAGCTGTTTTATCCAGCTGTTTGGACGGGTGTAGCCGAGTGTCATCTACGTAACAGTTTACACCAAAGTGTCTGTACCAGTCAGAGGAAACGGCTCCAGTACAGAACCCTGTGGGACGCCACGACCAACTCCTGGGTGGTGGTTTGTAGTTTCTCCATAGCTACGTTGTGCTACTCTGTCGTTGTTGTTGCCTTGTATCTGCTTGACGTTTGTGTAGCGCTGATTTCTCCGTTTTTGTACTTACGTTGTCATTGCAGTGGTTTTTGTGTATTTAAACAGTTTTGAGGTTAAAGTTCGGAGCCCGCCGACTCTTTGGGCCCCAGGTTCTGTGCTTGGGTGTTGGTGAGACCTGCAGAACAATGAGAACTGTGTCTCTCAGGGTTTGTGAAAGCTCACTGGAAGGAGGACTGGTTTTTTGGATACCAGTGTCTGAACGGCTGCAACCCCCTGCTGCTGCGCCAGACCCGCCTCCTCCCCCCAAACCTGGCTGTCACCCCTGACATGCTCCGCCCCTTCCTGCCGAGAGGCTCCTCCCTTGAGCTTGAGCTACAGGTGAGTGGGATGTTGGGTTTGAAACTCTCGTGTGTCCGGAGACGTGCACTTCATCTCAGTTTCTTCGCGATGGACAGAAAGGAAGCCTTTTCCTGCTGGACTACGAGGTTATGGACGGAGTACCGGCCAACACGGTCAACGGAAAACAGACCTACCTGAGCGCGCCGCTGTGCCTCCTTCACCTGAACCAGGAGGGCCAGCTGGTCCCCATAGCCATCCAGGTGAGACCTGCTACAGGTGGAAACTTGGGGTAGCGCTTCGGTCCGAAACGAATCTCTAAAACAGCCGGTTTGACTGTTGACAGCTACCGTTGGTTTGATTACTCACTTCTCTTCGGGCATTAATAACGTGGTTCTGAACCGAACCATTTCCTGTTATGTCCAGACGACGCAGACTTCAGTGTAAAGAATGAAACATAATATTTATATCCTCCCCCGTCACTCACGTTCGACTCAGTAGGCTCCTAAAATCTGAGCGGCGGTCGGTTTCCTCCCTCAGCTGCACCAGACGCCGGGCCCTCAGAACCCGGTCTTCCTGCCCTCTGACCCCAGCTGTGATTGGCTGCTGGCGAAGACCTGGGTTCGCGGCGCCGACGTCCACTGTCACCTGCTGGTGTCTCACTACCTGCGGACCCACATGATGGGGGAGCTCTGCTGCGTTGCCACGGTGCGACAGCTGCCGGAGCGCCACCCGCTGCATCAGGTACTGAACCGCACCGTGGTGGTGGTGGTGGGGGGTGGTGGTGGTGGTGGGGGGTGGGGCTGGGCTGACCCGGCTGGCCTCTTCATCCGTGGATCCTCATCACTCAGTCTGTTTCAGCTGACGACACAGTTACTGTCAGTTTTTGTCTTGATTGGACGCGTCGCTACAGCCTCTAGAGTTCTGGAGGGGGAAGACCTGTTTCTCCTTTCTGATTGGCTGTTTTTGGGCAGTTGCTGATGCCACACATCAGGACGTCGCTGCAGATCAACCTGCAGGCCAGAGCGTCGCTGCTGGCTGTGGGCGGAGTCTTCGACCAGGTAAAACTTCCACCGGGAGTCACCCAGCCAGCAGCTCCTCCTCAGTCAAACTCCTGAACCGTGTTCTGGTTCCTGCAGGCGGTGGGTTCTGGCATGAAGGGGATGTCGGCTCTCCTCCGCCGGGCCTCAGCCAGGACTCAGTACCGGTCCCTGTGTGTCCCCGATGACCTGTCGGACCGCGGAGTGGACAAACTGCTGCGCTGCTTCTACGCTCAGGACGCGCTGAGAGTCTGGGACGCCCTGCACAGGTAAACAAACACACCTTGACCCGCGTCACGCAGAAGACGACGAGAAGGTCCAAAGGGACCAACGCGAGTCCTTTTCACCCGCAAACACGGTAGCTGTGTGTGTTTCATGGCAGGTTTGTGGTCAGCTGGGTGGACCTGTATTACCGTGACGACGACGATGTCCAGAACGACTCGGAGCTTCAGAACTGGATCACAGAACTCAACACACACGGCTTCACACACTCCTCAGGTGTGTGTTTGTTCACGCACAAATGAAAATGACCCACAAACACTAACCAGAACGTCTCGGGACCAGGTGGAGGCTTTTTAAACATTCTGTACTAGGGACAGGCCCAGACTGCCCGGACAGGCCCGGACAGGCCCAGACAGGCCCAGACTGCCCGGACAGGTCCGGACAGGTCGGGACAGGTCGGGACAGGCCCGGAGAGGCCCAGACTGCCTGGACAGGCCCAGACTGCCCGGACAGGCCCGGACAGGCCTGGACAGGCCCGGACAGGTTGGGACAGGCCCGGACTGCCTGGACAGGCCCGGGCTGCCCGGACAGGTCGGGACAGGCCCGGACTGCTGGTGGGCCAGTCTGGTAGCCGATGGAGTCCCCGTGCTGGACCACTAACCTCAGCACTGAAGCTAGCAGCAGGTGGCCATCAAAGAACTACAGGCCTGATCAAAAGATCAAAAATATCTTAAACAAGGAGGAAATGTGGCAAAACAATTGTTTTTTTATTGCATTATTTTACTAATTGTTAAATCAAGATTAAAATTTGTTTCATTTCTCGATCCTAGCACTGAAATTAAGATCCTCATCAGCGATCTAACATCCTTCATGAGGACATTAGTTTTATTTGCTTTTGTCTTGAAGTAATCACTAATTATTATCCTCCAAAACTATTATTTATGTTCTTTTTGTTTAGTTGAAACAAGTTTTGTTGCATCCGCGAGTTTACCTCATCCAGGTTCTGATATAAGGTTCCAGATAGATGACGGCATCATCTGCATAAGTGGTGATAAGAAACCCCCCAGTTGGAGAAAATGGAGGAAGGTTGAAGAGCAGAGGTCCTAGACTTGATCCTTGTGGTATCTGCATGTTACGGTGGTTTTTGTTCTTCACTGGTGTGAATGATCTTTAGGACACTGATACAACCCAGGTGCTGGCTTTTGGAGAGCACACAGCACCCATTTCTCTCTTCTGAAGTGTGGACTACCCACTCACCAAACCACCTCAGGTTTCCACAGTTGAACCCCAGATGTTGATGAGGTTACTGGACAAGCTGATGAGAAGCAAAATGAAATATCTTGTGTTGTTTTTCGTTTTGATCGCTTGGTATTTTCCTCATTGTTCCAGCTTCTGATTTGAGGTTACCCCCCCCCACCCCGCCTCTATCCTGTTGCTCATAAACAGACCGATGGAGGTCCACCACATTTACTTGTAACTTTCTTGCAATGTTACAGGTTTCCCTCAGTGTTTTCACACCAAAGCAGAAACGTCCAAGTTTGTCACCATGATCATCTACTCGAGTTCAGCTCTGCATGCTGCCGTCAACTTCTCCCAGGTGAGCCTGACCGCAGGACTTCATAACAGAAAAATGACATCAAATTTATAAGGATTTATGAGGGTGAAGTCTGGTTTATGCTTCAGCGTTGAACAAGCCTCAGAGAAGAAGAAATAGTTGTGAAAACGAATCTAGAAGGGTTACAAGACCATTTCTAAACACTGGGAGCTCAGTCCTCAACAGAGAGAAAGATTCACAGCTAGAAAACACTCAAGACAGCTGTCAGTCTCACCAGTGGGCGACCCGGCAAAATCCACCACAGTTAGACTGCGTGATGCGTAGATGAATGCACAAAAACCCAGGAGCTCCATCTCAGCTCCTCCAGGCCTGACTCAGCATGTCAGATGTTCAGGACCGAGTCGTTAGGAGAAGACTCGGAAGAGTTTCCAGGAGAAAACATGAACATGGAAGAACGACTGAAGTTCTCCAACCTTCATCTGAAGAAACCAGCAGACTCCTGGGACAATGTCCTCTGGACAGATGAGACCAGCGTGGAGATGCGTGGTCTTCATGTCCAGAACCACGTTTGGAGAAAACCAGCAGAAACATCTCAGAGCCACTGTCAGGCACGGTGGTGGAGGGATGATGGTCTGGACCTGGACACCTGTCAGTCACTGAGTGGTCCATGAAGTCCTCTGTAGACCAGAGTCTCCTAGAGATACATGTGAGGACACCTGTCTGAAACTGGGTCATGTGATTTGTTGTCCAAACAGGTCAGCAACAGAGTTCTGGAGAGGTTCAGTGTAGTTGAGTAATAAAGTAATATCGGTGCCGACCTTGGAGCAATGTGAAATACGCTGTAAGAAGATGGAAAGATCCTGTCACTCGTCCTCACCTGAAGAACATCACTCCCACAGTGAAGCACGGCGGTGGCAGCATCATTTCATCAAAAGTGTCTGAAAAAACGAGTCAAAGCTGAAGGTGTGGTCTTCTTAAAGAAAACATCTGTGGGTTCAGGAGCTCTTGGGCTGGATGGAGGTTCTGGTTTACTGTTTTTTTGTTTGCTTCAAGATCAACGATGTCTGGCAGATTTACGGCGGTGGACGTGCTGGAGGCATTAAAGGTGTTTCCTTCTCCTGCAGCTGGACTTCGCGCTCTGGATGCCCAACTATCCGCCCTCCATGATGCGTCCTCCTCCGCAGGTCAAAGGTGTCTTGACGGAGGACGACATCGTGTCCTTCCTCCCGGATGTCAACTGCACCTGTCGGTTCCTGATGTCGCTGACCATGCTGTCACAACCCGCCGTCAACTTTGTGAGACTCCACCCACATCTCCAAACGCCAAACCTCAAAACATTTTCTCTGTCGTGAGAGTTCATGATTTCATGACTTGTCGAATAATTCTCAGGTATTCAAACTAATTGCTGACTTACGGCGGGTTAGCGGTGAGAAGGTTGCTGGTTCGACTCCCGGCCCGGCAGGAGTCCTTCTGGGTGGAGTTAGCATGTTCTCCTCATGTTTGTGTGGGTTCTCTCCGGGTTCCTCCCACAGTCCACAAACATGTATATGAGGTTGCTGGTAGGTGTGAGTGTGAGCGTGCACGGCTGTTTGTGGCCCTGCGATGGACTTCCCACCTGTCCAGGTGTCCCCCTGCCTCTCACCTGTACTGAGCTGGGACAGAGTCCAGCAGGTGAGCCGGGCCGGCTGCTGCAGGTCCACCTCCAACACCGGTCACGTTTCCGTGCAGCTAACGTTCATGAAGTCCTCCTGGCCACCAGGGGGCCCCAAGCGAGGAGATCAACTTCCTGAGGAGATCTGACGGGATCTTTATCTGCTTCGCTGTGAAGGACTCAGATTCGCACCGGCTGTGATCTGAAAGGATTTTATCACAAATTTGTGAATTTATAAAGTTAGTTTCTTTTGCAAATTTATGTCAAAATGTTTTTTTTCCAAAAGAAATTGCCTCCACGATGCAATTTCTTTTGCTCACGCGGTCCTGATACGCCCCTCTGCTAGCTCAGCTGGGTTTAGTTACCTGGACAAATCATTTTTGACCTCGTCTTTATCTAACAAAGTCATTCAAAACATTATAAACGCGACTGCAGAGGTTTTTTTCTTTTGTTCATTTTGAGTTTGTTGTCCTCAGGTTCCTCTGTGCCACTACAAGGAGGCGGTCTTCAGCATGGAGGCTCACCACCGGCTGGTGGAGGAGGTCCAGACCCAGCTCAGGACCATCGCTGATGACATCACAGAGCGCAACAGCCGGCTGCAGCTGCCGTATCCCTACCTGAGCCCTGCGCACACCGAGAACAGCGTCGCCATATGAAACCGCTTCTGTCAACAACTTCTGCTGATGTCACTGTAGTTATTCTCTGCTTTAATAAAGTATCTTCTGTGAATTCATCAACCAGCTGTCTCACTTCACTTCTTAAATCGATAAAACCTCGTTCTGGTGGTGGAAGTCAAGGACTAGACGTACCCAGGACATCCAAGACAGACGCTGTGTCCTGGCTTCAGTTTTCCACCTACATCTGTGGGGACCGGCCCTGGTCCTCCAGAGCTGCTGTCCTGCAGGTTTTAGATGTTTCCCTGCTTCAGAACACCTGACATAAGTGGCCGTGTCGTCGACAGACTTGTCCAGACCTGGAAGACCTGATGATAACGACCATCAACGAGAATCAGGTGTGTTGAAGCAGGAAACATCTAAAACCTGCAGGACAGCAGCTCTGGAGGACCAGGGCTGGTGACCTCTGGTCTACAGGTTTCCTCGGGAAGAGGGTGATCTGAAGTCTGATAAGCAGAAGTACCTGGATGGAGGGGTGGACCCTCAACCAACCAAAACACGCGGTAGCTTCCTGTAACTTCTCTCGCGCTGGACGTTGCCCTCAAAATCAGCTCAGCGGTAGAAGTCAAACCAACAGAAGATTTCATGATAGTCAACGTTGAGTTGTGTGAAGATGTGTAGTCAGATGTGTAGTATTTCCCACTGAAAGCCACAAATCATGACACTGGAAATCATTTTAAGGATAAAACATTTTATCATGCTGTTTATTTTGTTTCTTTTACACTTTTCCAAAATCTGGAGACACAAATATCCAAAACAAAACCAATAACACAGCAGCGTTACAGCAAGTGGCGGTGAAATATCAGGAAAGTGAAATGCTGACTTCAAAAGCCACGCCGGCGTCTCCGAAGCTGCGCTCAGCGACATTAGCTCCCAAATACTAGCACTGCTAACACGTGCGTATTAGCAAGACGGTTCAGCGATTTGATCGTGACGAGTTTGGACGCGACGATGGTCTACGTGAGCGGCGCCGTCTTCACTGAGCTTTACTGAACCGAGTTTCCTGGTTCTGATTCAGTCGTCAACGACAGCGTGTTTTTGTGTTTGAACATGTAAACGAAGAATAAATCTCACATTTGGACTTCCGTCTTATCATTTATACTCCAAATATACTCTTTAGGAATAAATCAGAAGGAAAATAATGCAACATCGCTGATGACAGAAAGTTACTGCTAACTCATGCGTTACGAGAGGCAAAGCTAATTCTGTTTAGTATTTATTCATTTACTACTTAAAAAGATATAATAATCCTACATGGAAGTATTATATGAGTGTTGGCTTTGTAGTACATAATACAGCAGTTTAAGACAAAAAAAATAAACAGAAGAACTTAAGAAAACATGAAAGCTAGCACTGCTAGCCCGGCGTAAATCAGTCGCCTGCTTCTGGAAGTTGGATTTTCTGAATTCCAGGTTTGAAATCCTCCTAAATGTGCAAATATAACTCAGAAAAACCTAATCGACTGTTTTGAATCCAACATGGCGACTACTAGCGTCTATAAAGTAAACAATCAGCTAATTTTACTATTTATAACAATTACTGATTTATTTCACATTAATTCAGACATATGCGTAGCACTGTTGCCCTTTTATCGCGGGACGTGTTGCAACACGTTTGTACGCTCAAAACACCACATACGTCTTCTTATGAGCTAGCATTGCTAACGATGCCTCGCAGCGAAAACAGCTGCGCCGACATTTGGAAAATTTAATTTATCAGATGGATGCAAATGGAATACACCATAACATAATTCAAGTAAAATAACTTTTTAATAAATAATTTTTAAAATGCTGTTCATTAAAATAAATACTGTATATTGCACTTTACTTTTAATAAACAACAGCTGATATTGTTTTGTTCAAGTTTATCAGAATCAGTGTTGATCATTTATAACCTTTGTTAATCCAGATAAAGAATTTATTGTATTTGGTCTTGATTTGTTGGTGTCAAAACCAGTTTTTCACATTGACCCGTTCAACACGACCCCATACAGGTATCCCAACTGGGGCCCACAATACTGGAACCACAGGGGCATTTATGACATTTACCCAAACACCCCACTTTTAATCCAGATGGGACCCACATGGACATTCTGACTGGGGTAAGTGCCAAAGGAGCCCAGATATGCTTACTGTAGCCATGATCACAATGGCCCGTACGAACGACTGCTAACACGATTCTTGGCTCATTTCCTACGGCCTCCTTAAGGCAGCCTTATAAGAATCAAAGGATCGTAAGTTCGTGACCAGATAGATGGTTTTGTCAAAGATTTTCTACGAATGGAAAGCCTCTTAGTAGGGCCACTGTACCAATGCCTTAGGAACAACCTAAGAACAACCTAAGAACAACCTAAGAAAGCAATGCATGATGTTCGTCGATTATGGTCAGAAGACCATTGCAGAATCCAATATTCCTAAGGTGGCCATAGGTGTGCCGCAAGAAGAGATTAAGTTGTTCTTGGGGGGCTCTTACAGTATTCCTCTGAATGCTGTACGAACTGAGATTTCCCTCATTTTCTCACAAATGTTCTTCGAATTGAACAGCAGTCGTACAAACTTCCTACGGAGGCTGTAGGAAACTATGTCCCCGTCCACAAATGTCTACGAACTCCAGGTTTCGTACGAACCCACCGTTCACAGGAACCTTTGTGACCGAGGCTTTTTCAGAATAGATCACAGAATTTCAACTCTTCAGGTCCGACAACCACAACAACATTTTAAAACTTGAATTAAAATTAAACTTACAACAATGTTCCATAAACCCTTTCTAATTTTTTTTTCCTGTTTAGAAACATTTCACAAATAGTGTGCTGTAATCAGAATGGAGATCCTGGATAATGAGATGCTAGGAACCTCATTTCTGTATTCAAGTAAACGTCATGTACCAGAACCATCAGAACCAGGACTCGCGCTCGTGAAAACCGACTCAGTGAAGGGGTGGAGGGCGGCGGCTGAATTTATGACTTAAATACAAAATAAGGAAATGAGGACAGGCTGAAAGCTTCCTGTTGGCTCAAAGACGACCTTCAAAGCTCTCATGAAACAGTGAGAAGACGGATTTTTGCTTACTCGTGCGCATGCTTCCTGTCCAAACAGACGCCAAGGCGTTCAAGCCCCTCCCACGAAGCAGAGTCTACTCTGATTGGTCCGAGCCAGTGCTGTTAAGCCCCACCCACCATTCTGCATCAGAAAGCTTTTAGTTGGACAACGTCCCTGAGTGCAGGATGAGTCTTCGTCTTTTTAGTTTTCCGTGAAATAAAAACTTTTAAAACTCAACAAATTATACAGAACAGTGTTTTTGACATTTGGATAAATATGAGCATCAAAATGATTTACAGAACAAGATACATCAAATATTAACATTTAAAGGTCCCATATTCTGCTATTTCTACCATATTAACCAAGACTCACAGCGGTTCGACTTCTGTCAAGTGTTTGTTAGCTCACGCTACTCTTACCGGTTAGCTTCCTAAACCAGGCATTCGTGTCAGTCACGTTGTCATGGTAACAGACCTGTTGATAGGCCCCGCCCCTCAAACACAGATGAGTAAACAGCTGTTGAGCGTCAGTTCCTCGGGGACCAGGACATCTGAAGGTTTCGGCTCCACAGGACAGAGTTATAACTTTAACCGTCGCGTTAGCAGATCTGAAGTTACGTCCGTCTACATGAAACTAATTAAAAGTTAATTCCACCTTATCCTGCAGCGTACGAACCTCTAAAGGTGACTGACAGCCTGAAACGACAGTTCAGGTCAATACTGAAGCTGAATATGGGACCGTTAAATACAAGAGTGTTTTTCATGGCAACTTTAAGAGATGAAACAGTGATTAGGGTCGTTGAAGTCTGGCGTACTCAAACCCAGATCTGAGGAGTTACCTCGGTCCAGACCAGAGCGCCGGACCGAACCCATTGGTTTACATTCTAGGAGCTGAGTTTAAAGATACTGACAGAGATGGAGGTGGAAGAGACGTCTTTCACCTTTAAATAATACAGAAACGATGAGGTACGACTACTTCACAGGCCGGCTTTTCCAGAGCATTTCTGGAAAGTTTCCTGACAATAAGTTCAAGAGAAATCCCTGCAGCTCGGTGCTAATCGACGGAGAACTTCAGCGCGACTCAGTCTGGCTGTCAAACCTCCCAGCAGGTCCACGGACCTGAAGTCCCACCAGGCCTCTTGATTTCCTTTAAAATTAGCACAAACTGGCACGGGACCTCAACAGCTAAATACTGGACAACTATCCAGAACTGTCAGGACCTGTAAACTCCAGATTTATTAATACATTAAATATTACAGGTAAGAGAAAAAGTTAGTTACCCATCCTTCAGTCCTGATGCTTCTAATTTGTGTAAAAACAGAATGAAAATCATCTGATCGTAGACAAATACGACTTTAGATCATCAAGAACATATTCATGAAATCCTGAAGGTGACACTGAGTACCTTCACTCTTCAGCAGCTTGCAGATCCACGTCCCAAAGGCCACGCTGGTGTCTGGAGGACCTTGTCCCAGACGTCCGCTTGGTTGGTTCAGGTGAAGGTTCGAGAACGTCAGTCGGGATTTTATCTTGTGTATAATCACGTTGTCGCGTGTTGGATGTGTAATCTGCTCAGTTACGACTCTTTCCAGACGGATGTGCAGCGACAGCTGTTTCTCTAAGAGCTTCGCTGATGTTTTTCCTTCTTGGCGTCGCGTTAACGCTCCAGAGCGGCTACAATCAGATTATTTTTATTGTTTTAATACAAAAAAGAAAAACCTCAGGATTGAAAGAGGAGCTGAAGTCCTTCCAGCAGCGCTCTTCCAGGGATCAGCTGATCCCCCTCCCGCCCAGCTCCGTCACCTGGTTCCTCGTCCCTTCCTCTCCTTGCATCCTTGCCTCCTAGCGTCCTAGCTGACGGGATCCACCACCAGGACTTTACATTCCCTCTTGGCGATCTTGTCCAGCGACAGCAGCGACTTGTCCTGCGGCGGCAGGTAGAGCGGTCGACCGACCGGAGATCCGACGGGAGGGGTGATGGCTCGCCGCTCCATGGCGCTGCCGGTCCTGTCACACACACACACACACACACACACACACACACACACACACACACACACACACACACACACACACACACACA
>JAOWBL010001812.1:0-14680 GCA_028564865.1 Zenarchopterus dispar
TGTGTGTGTGTGTGTGTGTGTGTGTGTGTGTGTGTGTGTGTGTGTGTGTGTGTGTGTGTGTGTGTGTGTGTGTAAATCTCTTGTTGGTACAAAGTGTGTAAGGCCCATTCTGACAGCTGGAGCTCATGAGTGTCGACTACCAGGGGAAGCAATGCCGAGAAGAAATCAGCAGCCTGCCAATTCTTCTTCAACACACACCCTCACCTCACCGTGACCTCCGCAGAAAGACCATGTTACAGCCCTCCACACGTCCTGTTTAACCACAACCGGCAAAGCTCTTATTTGCTCGGTAAGTCAACGAGAGTACGTGTCACCACACAGATCAACTCAGCAATGCATGCAGATATCCCTGCAGCAGGACCGCCCCACCTGCCCTCGCCAGAGCTCAGCTGGCTTCATCGCAGGAGACATCGGCCCACATCGTCTCAAGTCGCCCCCTTCAACAAGGTGTAACGAACTTGAAAATGTCAAGTGCTGCTTCCATTAACCCAGTGAATCGATCCAGCAGGAACAGAGGGACTACTCATGAGCTGTAAGTGTATGGAAATGCCTGTGTCGGTGGGAGGAGCAACCAAGCAACCAGAGAGCTGTTGTTTAAGTTCATAGATATTCCTCGCTTTTACAGAAACACATTTGGTCATTTCTGCATCCTGAATACGAAGCTGGACGTATACTCCCTTAATAAAACTGTGTTGCAACTTAAGTACACTGCTTCACTATTATACATGACAGAGATTTTAAGAGATACATTTTCCAGGAGTTCAATTTAACCAACATTTTTGCTGATGCAGAATAACAGTCTTTTGGACTGAAACTTCAGGTTTGAGTTCTGCATTGTTAAAGCAATGATAAATTCATTTTGTGCTGGCTGCGAGAGAGGCAGCCAGTTTCTCCTGAATAAAAGAGGTGAACCTGAGGCCGAGGGAATCCTCGCATCCCCACATTCCCCTGTGCAATCACCACTGAATTACTCACTTAGTAAAACAGACCTCATTCATGCATAATGTTTCTAATTCCAATTAAAGGCTACCTCGCTGTCGACAGCCAAGCCAGCCAGGTTCATCTCTCCAGCTGCGTGTCTTGCGGGAATGTGTTCCCTCTTGCTGCTCTGCACTGATATGACAGTTTTCTGCCTTTAGCTGTCATTTCTGGATCTGCAGGAGTCAGTATCCCCCGCCATCTGAATTCAATAAAGCAGGAAAGAAATGTAGACAAGTCGGAGCACTGTGGGAAGAACGGGCACACCATGTTCAGGAGACTGGAAATCTGTCACAGAACCCATGTGAGAAACTGCACACATAATAATCAACACAATATCTATATCAAAAATATCAGCAGCGCTGGGGGGTTTAAACTGTGAGGATGCGTGTATGAAATGGAGGGAAGGGTTTGGATATTCAGAAATGAGCAGACGAGATGATTTGGATACATTTGTTGACAATCAGCTGTCATACAACTAAGTGCAATAAATCATTTAACTGTTTTTCTTTCAGCAAACTTCAATAACATGTATACAATTTATGAACAAGAGGCATTTTAGGCACACATTTGAATTATGCAACTCAAACATGTGCCATTCAGGTTTAAAGGGTGGACATGTAAATAGTCATGGAAATATGACTATTTACATTTCTTTGTTTCCTTCAATGAATGGAAAAAAAATAAATCTGAAAAATGTTTGTATCACACCACATTTATCAAATACGGTCTTCCTCCAACTACTCTGCAAACACAAGTTGAAATTAGTAATTTTTTTAGGCTCAACTGTCATGTCTCCATACTTTACCAATATCGATCAGACTGCTGCTTGTATTATTTCACATGAACCCGCATAAACAAGGGTAGAAAAGATCAATGCCTCCTAAAGGAGAGGTCAGTGGCACTTCTCTCTTACTAATTAGATCCATACTCAAGAGTCTTGATATTTACCAGGGCAAAGTTTTATTGAACTCTGGGGGAAGCAGAGTTGCATCAATTCTGTCAGAGGATGGAAATGTACATGAGTCAAGCTCGATATCACGTATAGATACATTGGTGATGTGTTTATGTAGTAAGCATGACTTTTATTTATCCTTTTCATTAAGATCCAGAGTTCTTAAAGACTTGTCTCAATAATGAACCCAACCTGATATCTGAGGGCGTGACAGGCTGGGCAGCTGATGACCTTCAGGTGCGAGCAGCCGCCTGACCTGCCCTCCTGGCAGAGGTTGCCGACAGCCCCGCATCCCAGATGAGAGAGTGTAACCAAGCGTTGCTTCCATCCATCATTACATTACATTACACACAGCGGCCTCATTTGATGTCCTTTTCAGACTTGACTGGAGACACGCAGGGCCACACAGAAACACGGCAAACCGCTAATTAGCCTTTGCCAACAGCGGAGGTTCACTAATCATTTACCACTTCAAGGATGAAATCCCTTCCAGAGCTCTAATGAGGACTTTGCCCAGTGCTATAGTCTCCTCCATTACAATGCCGCCGCATCGCCATAATAACCAGATAACAGGAGCATGTGGCCCTTCAGTCCAGTGAAGAGATGAAACACTAAAGTAATCACCGTCGTGCATATATATAAGGCTTTCAGCAGCACCTGCTAAGTTTGGACCAGTTTCTTTAACTGTGTACGCCGTAGAACTTCACCCACTAGGACAATCCTCTCCACTGCAGAGCAAACAGCTGCTGAGCGGGGAAAAGGTCACGGTGGCGAGCAGGTGCCGTAATGTGATGAGCTCAGATGGAGAAGGAAAATTAGAGGGAAAAAGCACAGGGGAAACACACGTGTGTGTTTGTTTTCTAGCAGAGCCCGGGATAGAAAGAGAAAAAGTTGACCCAAAAAAAAAAAAAAATCCAGGAATTGTTGCTTTATGTATTTTTTTCAGGAAATCTGTAAAAGATATTTTCACGTTGCTACTGTTTACATTTTAAAAACCAACATGAAGTAATGACCTGATTAGCATCACACAGTGCTGAAAAGATTTAGAGCTAGACAAAGTCAGACCTATTTCATCACTGTGCTTGCTGGTTAGTCTGATGGGGCAATCCCTGACAATTTTAAATGAAGGAACTGGCTGAATTTACCTTGCCAGTATTCCCACCCTTCTGTGAAAATGGTTCAATAATGAACACTATAAATATGTTGGGTTTTTTGTTTTTCCTACGACTTACAAAAGGGCCAAATGCATCTTTGTTTATAGTGGCAGTTAAACCCGAGATGAGTACAGACACTAACTGATTGTGTGTGCTCAGCTTACTGTAAGTTTGATTAAATCTGAACTACCACCCCCTCCCAAAAGTCCATAATGCTGATTTATGTCTACCTCACTTTGTCTTTTACACTGGGGTTGTAAAACGGTGGCCATTTCTGGGAAACTGCACCCACTACAAACAAGAAACACATGGGGATCATATCTTGTGGCAAATTGTAGATTTTACCAGGCAGAAAAGTCCCTCCCCAGCAGTGCAAATGCAATCATTCTGTCGCAAGACACTGGTCTAACCAAGATATGTTGCCTCTAAAGAAGAGTGAACTCTCAGAGCTGTCAGGCAGCTCAAGATTGGTCATCTCCTCTCTATTTCCTGCTCATTGCTCTACAACTGACCATCTAAAACCAATTCAGTATTGAAGAGTGGGCTCTCTACAGGGGGTTCAGCTCAGTTTTCCAACATTTTCACAGTGCAGGATTAAAGTTGAACTACACTGACAATAATCTTTGAAATAAAAAGGATTGGACCAAATGTATCTACAAATCATCCAGCTTTTTAAACACTAATATCTGCAATATCTGTTTCATATGATTCTGCGCTGCATCTTATTTTCTCATCACACACGGACCAGTAGATGCACTATACTAATGTGGAAACTGTACACTTCTAATGACCGGTGCCAAGAACACAACATGGCATATGGACTGAATGGAACATTCATTCAGCAAATCAATCCCTTTCTAACTACTACCAACTGAAATTCCACCTAATCGTTTTGCCTGCAAGGAATCTCAGATCAGTTTTTGCACCCATTAAAATGAAACTCTCTCCACGTGCGCTGAGACTCCCCCTGCGTACAGATAAATACCAGCGAAACTCAGCAAAGATTAGAAAGATTCATCTCCTGCACAGGAGGAACCAGATATTATATAGGAGAAAATACACAGACACCATTATCATTATGAACTTCCTATAACTTACACAGAAAATCCAGCTTGAGCTGAATTGTAATCAATATTTTCCATCCACAAAGGGCCATACACCTGTCAATCATCTGACTCCAAAGCATTACATTCCATCATTTTAAGGCATCTTGCCTTGTGTACACTACATACATACATTTCTCTGTCATTCATGCATATATGAAAGACTAGAGATCACTTTCTTCTTCAAGGATAAAGCACTATAAAGGAACCGTCTGCACGGACAAGTTTATCAATCACTCAGCTATCTTAGCACCTCTAGCACAGTCACAAGCTTAGACACTCTCTTATCACACTAATCCGGGTGACTTGAGCCTTGAATCCACGAAGGCAGTGGGACTAAATTAGTTTACTCCTACACTGATTGGATTAAAACCGGAGAGCGAGCCTCGACCCCATGACTCCAAAAGCTACAGCCACGAGAAGCTGAGATTTAATGATTTAACTGCTTAAACAGAAACAGATACCTTTAAAAAATGGTGGGATCGCCCTTGTTTCTAAATTTTCCACAATATGTTGGTTTTGAATGCAGCATATGGGAATACTGACCCAATTAGCCTATTTTACTCCAGGAAAACACAGTTATTTACGATCATGTTACAAGTAGTGTTTACTCGCAGTGACTCATCTTCCTTGTCACGCTTGTTTTTTTTTTAAATGACAGCTGACTCAATAGTAATCTAGTGCAGGTCAAATGTGAGCCTCCAGAGCCCACCGCCTGCTCTCCCTCCTTGACCCACCGTGACAAAACTGCATTACTGAAGCAGCAGTCTCTAATAGTGACGACACGCTCTGTAGCAACTGTACACATCCCACTGCAGCTTCATAAACATGAGTGGAAGCAAAAACTCCACACTGCGGTGAATGAACACTGAGGCTTGGCTGTCATAGTGACAGACCTGCGTTGAGCTGTGACAGTAACACTTCAATGGACAAGGGCAAAATGAGGGCAAGAAACAAAACTGCAACCTGAGGAGACTGACATACAACCAAAACTTCTGAGGTCAATATTCATGAAGTATATCTGAGCTGCAACAGCCCCTGCACAGCCATTTCAGGTTTGAATGGGCCTAAAAAGAGAAGCAAAGACAGAAAGCAAAGGGGTGGGGAAAAAAAGGCAACGTCAAGGCAAATAAAGAGTGAAGAGTTGTGCCACAGAAAGCCACTATAAAAATGCTTTTCTGTCCCGGGTTGCAGCACTTTCCTCATCCTTTCATGATCGAGTCCATTCTGACTTTCACCTTTTCACACCTCGGGCACCTGCTGTTATAAAGCTTCCGAGTTTCAGCTCAGAGAAAAAGGGTCACAAACACAGGAACAAGCTCTGCAACTATTGCACTGCAGTGGCAGTTTCGCAAACAGGTTCACCTTCCTTCAGCAGGGAGCGAACAGCAGTAGTTCAAGGCTGGAACTATTGCTCCACAGCGGCCGAGCACAGGACCTGCATCAGCTTACAGGAAAACCCAGGATCTCCCCACTGAAACGGGGAAACACCCAGGGAGGGAGGGAAAAAAAAAAACACATACAGACACACACACACACACACAGCAGGCTGGCTGGGAGAGTCTGACATCACCTCAGCACCAGCCTCCATCTTCATGTGGTGTCTCATACGTGTGCATGCATAAACAGTGAGTGGAACTCTGTGACAACCCTCTTCTCCTCCTCTCTCTCTCTCACACACATACACACACACACACGCACGCAGATGTGTAGTTTCCTCTCCAGCTCTGGACAGATATTCATTATTCTGACTTTCTGCTGCTGCACCACCACACAGACGCTGCAGTTCACACAGCATGACTGTCAACCGAACCTCCACCAACCGAGCTGCGAGATGTTCACACCGTGGCATAAACACGGGACACCCGATCCCCCATCGCACTGCAGATAACCCCGAAATAAACCAAGACCTTAAAGGAGATCTCGTTCAAATTCACATATTAGTGGCCGAGTTGAAGTTGAAGGGCGCTGGTGGTGGTGGTGGTGCTGGTGGTGGTGGTGGGGGGGATCATGAGGGCTAGTTACAGTAAACGGAGGGGCAGCGCCACTAAGTGCTCCGAAAAAAGCTGCATTGCTTCCGCCAAAAGCCCCAAACAAGAGAGAATAGAATCACACCAAAGCGGGTCGGACTACACGACATGACTCATCCCGATCTTCACCTTGCCGCAAGAACGGACACGAGTGGAAAATCTTGAGGCTAGTTAGCCCCACTTCCTTAGCAGAGCGAGTCGCCGCTGCCTTGCCTTGCCTTTCCCTTCCCTCTCCGCTCCGCTCCCCCGCGGTCCAGCCCGCCGGACCAGCTCCTACCTGCGCGTCTCCCCTCAAGCGCTCAACACGTCCCGGGACTTACCGGCCTTGTGTGCTGACGGTGCCGCTGCGAAGACACAACAAGTGCGGGGAGGCTGCCGGCCACCGCTCCGCTGCTCCGGGACAACAGGAGCACCGATCTGCACACTTTCGCAGCCATCTCTGTGAGTGAACGCTCGCCGGGAAGGAGACTGCTGCTGCGGGCGGACCGACAGGCGCGGAGGGGAAGAGGGAGCGCGGTGGGCGGGTTGCGGGGCTGGACTAGGCTTTCATACACATGCCCAGTGTTGCACCAGTATGCAAAGATGAAAAACCCCTCTGCCTCTGAGCTGGCTTTCAAAAAAAAAAAAAAAAAAGGCCGACTGCATTCACTTGTTTTGTTCAGACACTAAAACTCCACTCTTAATACACCAGCTCACCTACATTACATTATATTACATTACAGGGGGGGGGGATACGTCTATTGTATCAAAGTAAACAAAAATATGTTAAAAACTGTGGATTTAATAACCCACCCCCCAGGAGGCTGTTGGGAGTCCCAACTCCAGCTGTCATTCCCAATAGTACAGGGAGTCCAAAAGAACGAACGGTGCTTTCAAGAGTTCAGGACAGAGTTACATTTTAACTACTTTAGAGCGGTTGTGGATACATTAAAACAATGTAACATAGGCTGAAACTACTTTGAGTGCATGCGTGTAAGTAGCAATTTTAGAAGGGCACTATAACCATTCCCTATGCGTAATTCCACTTATTGTAAAACATATTTCTAAAACGTTAGTAGAGCAAGGTTAGAGTGGTCTATTTCAAAGATTCACCTGCAGCGATGCATAGACAATGCAACTAGTCTGAATGTGCCCTGGCAACTATATTCATCTGTCTAATATTAGCTTGTCCTTCAGCCCCCTCTTTGTGACTATGTCCCAAAAGAGAAATTGGCAGGATCAAATTTATCTGAGCCATTCTTCAGTCACTTTTAAACAGCTGCTTCCAAATGTAGAAATGCTTTTTCAGGCACTCCAAATGATAGCACAACAGTGCAAGAAGTGACGTATGAGGAGTTGTGTGCTCTCCAGAGTCACTCAACCACTGCAAATGTAGATAATAGGTGTGGTAATGGGTTTGTTTGGTCAATGATTGACAAGGAGACTCCCACTGGTGGAATGTGTACTCTTTAATCTTTGACCAAGCCTTTGGTGCATTACCATGTGCCACGCCTGTATTCGTCAAGAAAGAAAGAAGATAGCATATAGTACCTTTTGAACTGTGAATATGGAAAAGTTAACACATTTCACAACTCTTTCTGTGTGTGAAGATTTTTATAACATTGCTTCATGTCATGACTTGATCAAAGTGATCAAAGTGGAATAAAAAGACATAACGTGACTTTGCACGTTACTGTCTGTCTTTTGTTTGTTAAAAAAAACGTAAGTTATATTTTATGTAATTTTTCCTGAGTTTGTCCCAGTTTCTACTTTTTATTCCAAGTGTGGTGCACATGGGTGTTTGCCTGATGCAATTTAAATGCAAATACTTGGGCATAAAGGAATATGCTGCAGTGAAGCGAAAACACACACAGGTATTTCACTGCATCTTTAAATCAAGAGCTCTTGTTTGAGCGTTAAATTGTGTTGCTAATGACAAATCGGTGTAGGTGATCAATAAAAGAAGGTATCCAACATATATTTCTATCAGGGCCCAGCATTAATTTAAATGAGAATTATTCATAATGGTGCAATTTTATCACTTTTACCCATGCTTGACATCCATGGTATCGACCAATAAAATTCTGTGATGAGTTAGTTGTGCAGATGCAGTATGAAAAGATAATAAACTAGTGGTGCCCTCTACTTCTCAGCATTGAGTGCTTAAATATGCCATGACAAGGCCCACAACAGGAATTAATGTTCATATTCTGTGGTTAATTCCAACAAGAAACTGATTTATATTCAAATTAAGCTTCATAAATTCAAATATCACATGCTTTACTGTTGCAAATTAGGTATGGCAAGTCTGCAAAAATTTAGATTCATATCACTCAAATATGATCTCCACTGGCACTAATTCCTTCATTCATAATTTTCCTCCAAATATAAGAACATAATACTCATAAAGAGGAGCAGTGGCTTTTATAAACTCAGTATGATGGCATGATAGATGAATTGCAGGGAGTACAAAATAAGGTGGATGTGAATTCTTGTTTGGATACATGTGTGCATGACTGAAATGTCATGGGCACACCCATGGGCATTATATATATAATAATGCCCAAGGGTGTGTAACTTTTGTTTTCATCAGACAGCTAATCAGGTGCTTCTGTCAACACAATAACAAGGCACCGTATGCTTCCTTTCTCATGCATGCATGAGGGCTTACAGACACCACACAGTAATACCACGGTTGTAACTAGAGTCTGCTTTTGTCTGCAGGTTTTCATCTGAGCCATCTTTCACCATTAAACAAAGGAACACTGTAGGGATCAAATTTCACCGTAGTTTTCACCCACCAAATATGGTCAGCTGGGACTTGTCATGGGTGTGCAAAAGTGCTGTGGTTGTAGTAAGCCTGCACTCCGTTGCAGATTTTCCAACGTGTTCTTAATGTAGCATGAGACACTATTGCAGCAAAATACATAAATCAATAAAAAGTCACAGAGGAAGCATTATAAAAAAAAAAAAGGTCCTAAATACACCCGAACCTCTGCAGGTTTGTCTCATCTCATGATTCACCTTCGAACTGCCATGGTAACAGGATGGCTGCTTCAGTTGTTATTGTATGCTGACGATTGTAACATTCCAGCACAGAAACAGTTAAAGTCCTATTTTGATGAACTATCAGTCAGTAGTTGGGCATGCTGACGAGAATGTGTGTGAGAGTCACAAGAGAACATTGACACTTAAACTTAAATGAGAAAGCACCTGTATGATCATGTATCTCAAATAGGTCAGAATACTGAATCCTAAACTTAACGAGGGTCCTTGGATACGGTGGTGTATATGAAAGCAGTAGCCTTGAGTCATTTAGCTGCTATTCCTATTCAGTTTCATTTTTCAGGCGTTGATTGCTTGTTTCTGTTATCAATTGTATTAATTTGATATGAATTCAAAATCCGTTCTTCCTACTTAATGTCTTTCAGGGAGTTTTAAAAACTCTTTTGCATCACTTTATGAATATTTATGAGGTTAATTGTCACAGTGACTACACAGATGAAATGACGGGCTCAAAATTAGAGAAATATACCACTGTGGACTTCTGGGCCATGCAGAGGCTATTGTTGTTGTGAAGCTGCTCCTAATAAATATGAATTTTCAATAGCTGACAATTACACATTGTTGGATTTGTGTGATAAATTGCCCATATTAATGGGCTCCACACTAGAGAGCTGCGGGCACAATGAGGTAGACTCATTTATTAAAAGGGGGAAATGGAGAAGAAAGAAAGAGCAGACAGAGTTAAAAATGCTTTGATAAGGGATGGCAGGAAAAGACAATGAGATGATTGTTAACGGCAATTTGGAACAGATTGTAAGCAGCAATAGTAGTTGTAGTATGTTTCCTTAATAACGAAAGAGTTATAATAATTTATTCTCAGCAGCTAAACTTTTTGACCTCATGCCGATTTGTTATTGTAAGAGTAGTATTGATAAAGCAGTATACATGCTCAGATTCTGGCTCACTTGTAAGATCCATTTTTACAAGCATTCAATCATGTTCTTCTCATACATCAATTCCTTAAAAAAATTAAGTATTTGGCTCAATTTTGACCAAGTTTTTGCTTATTCATCAATCTTTAGTCATTACACCTCTTCTCAGTGTGCACTGCACTCCTCTAAGTGTCATGACAATTTGATGATCTGATACAGTAGAGCAATAAGGAATGTTGCATTTTGTCGAAATTAATCTACCAAAGTGACATTAAAAGGTTATGCGCTTTTAAAAACTGCAGTCTACAACCATTTACTGTATGATCCATAATAAAGGTGAGTCACAGTGTGACAAAAGAAGGAGTGCTGCTGTTTCCAACATGTCGACTCCTGTCTGAGAATGGGGAAATGTGCATATTATAGTCTCAATACATGTGTGTTGGTAAATTTACTGACATTTCTTTGTGTGCTAAGTCATTCCACTCACTCAAAGCTTAAATGTTTTGCTACTTTTAGATTGGTAATATACTATGTGTTAGACATATAAGTCTACACAAGCAAGGCACTGTTTTGATATCCAACGGCAGATGATAATAGACCTGACATTCTCTGTATGTTTGAAATGACTTTACAGGTGTTTGGACTCAGATGTTCAGTTCAGCATGCCCTTTATCTTTAGTTTATTCATAACATGATCATATCATAAAGAAGAAACTGGCTGTGCATCCTCTGTTTTAGTGAATGTGTCAAGTTTCTGTGATTGACAGTCACCTATGAGACATCCCAAGACAGCTCTCCCGCTTTCCATCTCATGACTTTCATTCAGTCCACAAGATATGAATTCAAGGTAATGTTTAAGGTGTTTGCTGTGACACACTGTGAAAATGCCAGTCACTCAGACTATTCGGGTTATTAAGTATTAGTCAGGTGCATGATAGAGAGCAGAGTCCCCCCAATCCCTCAGTTTTCAAGCTTGCTTGTGTATATACATAGTAGTTTATTTAGCTATTTAAACCATGTTCAAAAGCTAATTAATTTGCTTGAGAGCCTGTTTTTTTCTTTCTTGGAACAAATTCTATGGCATTTTGTGATCATTAATCTAAAGTCTGACTGGCCAAATGTGATGTAGCTATCTGATAAAAATCACCTTAAATATTAATTTAACTTTTAGTTACTTCAGTGACTTAAATAATACTTTGATCCCTTTTTTCTACACAGTGTTGATATGAAACTGATAAGATTCAGCAGAAGAGATCTTAAAGTTCATTCAAGGCTGAGCTTTGTTTTATCTTAAAAATTTCATAGTCCATGTTATCCCGACAAAGTGCATCGCTCCCAGACTCCAGGCTTACTTCTGACCATATTTACTTGCTGTAAATACTCACCACTCAGCCAGTACTTACAACAACTCACTAGCTGAATGCAATCAAATTTCATGCACCTAAAGACAGAAATGATTTTGTTTGGGAAAAATAAAAGTTGCTTTTACAGTTGGATTCCAATGTATCTAGAAAAAAAAATCCCAGTTTAGAAATCTTAACTAGTTCACCTGAAGACATTAAATCAGCCTTTATCAAGTCTAATCAAGACTCAGACGTTTTATCATCATTTTAGAGAAACTTGTCTATGCCTTCATCTCCAGATGACTTGATTACTGGAAGTATCCTCCACCTGAATTTTCCAAAAAACTGTGAGACAGCTTGCTCTAGAAGTTCTCAGAAGAACCAACAACAGTGAAGACATTACTCCTGTTTTCAAATCTTTACACCGACTACCAGTTACCTACAAAACAGACTTTCAAGTGGTTACTATATATTGTTTCTAATCTCCTAATAAATTGCTTTGCAAAGTACTTTGACTTTCTTATGTTTGAAATGTCTTATATAAATAAAGTTAACTTGGCTTGTCTAGAGTTTCCAAGACTAAAACAGTAGACACAACCTTCAGTTATCATGCTTTTCTGTGGTGGACCCACCTCTCAGTTTGGGTGTTGGAGGCTAAAATTTTCACTTTGCCTCAAAGCTTTAATTTTGATTATGTTTAAATTTATTATTGACCATGAAGCATCTCTTAGGTTATATGTCGATAGGTCTACACTGCTAGGGTGCAACCCATGATGTATCACACACTTCCTCACTCTGCTTTCTTTACTTCCTGTATATTCATATGTCAGTATTATTGTTATTAACCTTGCCACTTCCTCTTTTTTTTGTAAACTTCCTTCTCAGGTGTCCCTACCCTGAAGTCTATGGTGTTGTT
The DNA here is from genome assembly GCA_028564865.1 of Zenarchopterus dispar. Classification (NCBI taxonomy): domain Eukaryota; kingdom Metazoa; phylum Chordata; class Actinopteri; order Beloniformes; family Zenarchopteridae; genus Zenarchopterus; species Zenarchopterus dispar. Next base: position 12,397 of record JAOWBL010001812.1, read on the forward strand.
GGTGTCTCTGCCCTATCCTCTCATAATAGTTTCAAACTTCTCAATGGTGTCAGGCAGATAGCCATGCTTCCTAATTTTGGTTCTGTTGGAGATATCTTTTGGTTAAAATGGATTTTCTTCCTCTACCCTGTTGCTTACTGTCCAGTACCTGCTCAGGACAGGGGACTGAATCAAAGTTGATGAATTATGTTGGGTGGGCTTTTTTTCAGGAACTGCCATTATATGAATACAATAATAATAAATTGGATCGAACTGAATTATAAATGGATTTTAGATATTATAATTAAATGGAACTTGACTGCATTTCGTAAGATTTGAGTTGAACTTGCTTTTTTTCCTCAGTATGTCTGTGACCACTCCTATTCAAATAAACTGAAGCGAACAGATCTGAAACCTATGGCAACAGTGGGAGGGTCCTGCTTGGGCGGGGCAGCGGTTGCCCCGCCCCTCCGTCTGCACGGCTGCTGGGGGACACGGAACTACCGAGCGCTTCGTCTGTGTAGCTGGACGGGCTGGGAACGTAAGCGCCCAAGACGTTATTATCTTCAGACCGACTGGTGTTGTTGTCGTGGTTAATGTGAGTAGCAACATCGCTTCACGAGCCGTAAGATATATTTATAAGGGGGGCGAGTATAACTAGTCGGTGCAGTAGCAACTCACTAAGCTAATAGCTGTCATTTATCCCAACATTGACTTACTAGCTAGCACGCTTTAGCTGTTCAGGACGGTCATCATGCTGCTGGACTCGATATCCAAACATCAACGCCAACAACTTATTCAACATTTGAACTGATGCTGTATATGTAGGTTAATACTGGTTGGAAGACGGGCAACCGCGGACCAGGTCTTACTGCGATGTTATCGTCAACGTTATCTGACGGCTAAAAACACTGGGGTCATTTTGCGTTTCTGCACTAACTTTGGGTGTTGACGTTTCTGCTGCAGTTTGTCAAATATAACAGTAATATAACTTAAAGCATATTGTTTTTAACGTTGTCAGTCAACATTTGCTTGCTGTTGTCATTTATGTTCGCTGTATAATGTTGAAGACCCCACCTGGTCACCGGTGGGAAATTTCAAAATGTTTGGCCCCAATGAAAGCGATGGCATACCTGCTTGTTAGTTGTCAGATGTAATTTTTATTTTATTTATTCGTTTTAAATGTTTTTTAAGCGTGATGCACATATTACACAAAAAGAGACTAACATTTACAATTAAATGGGTTATATCTAGCTTTTGCTGGTAATGACATTTCTGCTGATGTTACCTGAATTGGGGTGATATGAATCTGACAGGTGGACCTTTTGATTTGTTAGTTCTCTGCTTTTTTTTTTTTTTTTTTAAAGAAATTATTGGTTTTCATGAAATTGTGCAGCCAGGTCTGTTGAGATCATCATGTAGAAATTCTGTTTATTTGTTTGCATCAGGTAAAACTTGCTGATAAATGACTCATATTAGACACAGGTTAAACAATTGTGTTTATAAGGCTAATATTCCTTTTGTGCAATGAGAAAAGCCTCTCTTTTTAGTAACTACAGTGTTAAACATTGTGGTTTTTATTCTTTGTCATCTTTCCACTTTATCTGATAACCTTGGGTAGAACATTGAGGTAGTCATTCCAGGCAAATATTAAATAGGTATTGCTCAGATTATTTATTTATTTGTTTAGTTTTTGAAGTATTTAAATGGATATGCTCTATGGTTTGTTACACAGAACCAAACAGGGTTGGGCAGACAATATGGCACATATATGTCAGGCGACTGGATGAGTCATGTATTTAGCACCATCTCTCTCCGTCAGACTAGGTTTAAATGGTCAGATGAATGTAATGTAGCTAGTTCTGGTATTCAGTTATAAATAACTGAAGTGTTACAGATGATGGTGTAAATATCTAATAACCTCTTTGGGATCAGCTATTATAGACTGTTGTCAATGGTGAAAAATGTCTTCAATTGCCTAACTTTGTCAGTGGCAAGTCCCTTCAACCTTCTCTTCTCGTCCTGATTCCATAACTGAGTAATCTGATGAACCACCCTGCACATCAGATCAATACCAGAAGTTTGAAACAAAAGAGAGGCTTCTAAAAGTGTAAATAAATGACCATAGTGTTTTTTTTTAATTTTATTTACATTTTTTTAACCACCTGAAACTAAAATGTTTTGAATTTAATAGAAAAGATGTTGAAATGAAAACAAAACAAGATCTTATGTGAATATATATATATATATATATATATATATATATATATATATATATATATATATATATATATACACACATTTA
>JAOWBL010001814.1:0-14678 GCA_028564865.1 Zenarchopterus dispar
ACCCAAAATGCTTTGTAATAAGAAGATAAAGTATTTTGAACTCAAGCAGCAATGTTTATGCACGTAGAACAAAATTAGACTGGGTATCACCAAAATACCTTCATTTCATTATAATTTTAGTGTTATGCAGTTTTCATTCTGCATTTTGTTACTAACCTCAGTGTAACAATGTTCTTCTAATGACACAAACTTTATTTAATTATTTTTGTGCTCTTTAAGTTGCTACATTTTGTAGTCCAGCATTTGAAGTACAGGTCAGTAACAAATTATATCACTGGCTAATTAAAAATGAATTTTGATTGTTGGAATTTCAATAATACGAAAACGTTGTGTAGTCTGAATAAGTAAAGCTTTCAAACAATTAATTTAATTATTTCATTAAAAAAAAAAAATAGTAAACCCCTCATTTGTTGAAATGCTCATCCATTCATGACCAACACTGTTATCATTCAGTGTGTCTTTGTCCAAATATACCATTAATCACATTTTGGATGATTGGCATCAGATCATGATGTACGGTGGAAAAAACAGGAATCAAAAGAAGAATGATTTCGCTTATAACCAGCATAGTGGGCATCAGTCTGTGTGGTCATGCTTGTGATTTTTGTCTTGTGTGGAGGCTGACTCCAGATCTGCACTTGAAAACACCTCAGTTGCTGACGAATCAAAATCAGCGCTTAGTCAGATTTGACTAATCCTCTACGGCTTCTCCTTGTATCTCTTCAGTAGATGCTGTACTTGTTTTCTGGCCTCAGCGCGAACACAGCTGGAGAAGGAAACATGGGCTTGACGCTTCACCTGGTGAAGACAAAATAAAAAGAAATGCCGTTTAGTTCAGGAACTTAACTTGAATCTACACATCGTTCATTGTTTGGTTATTCTGTTTTAGAAGAAAATTAACAAAAACAGAAAAACCGAGAATTTTTTTTGCTTGTGTGTTGGGAAAATGAGTAGTCACTCAGGCAGATTATTTTGATGTGTTGTAAATGACAAGTTTTAAGGATAAAAAAAAGGCCAGTTTAGTAGTGGGAAACATTTCCAATTCTGTGTTGAAAACATGATTTCTTTTTTCTAAACTGTACTCCGTGCAGAACCTTCTCACCATGGGGTACCAAGGGTCTAGAGTGTTACTGTTTTAAGAGTGTTTTTTTTCCACTTTTAAAAAGTTAGGTCATAAATTCAGCATAAGGCTTGAGTAGTGTTTTTAAAAAGTACTTTAATGTCATTGTGTGAGCATCTTCCTAACATTAAGTGGAGTATGTGAACCATTGTAGTTTTGACTGAAGTCATCCAATGTTGAAATAATCTTTTTAAAAAAAAAAAAAAAAAAAAGTTACTCAGGATTTTTAAAATGAAGACTTTCAGGAATCACAGCTGATAAAGAGCTGGAATTTTGTATATTTAGATACATAATAAAGCAAGCATAAAAGATTTACTTCATCAAAGGAACTACAAGCACTTTCTATTGTGAATATGAACTGTGAAAAACAAAATTTGACATCACAAGTGTCTATAAAGAAGAGGAATGTTGTGAGTTAAAGCTTTTCATAGTAGGTAATGAGTCTAGACCAGGGGTAGGCAACCCTGGTCCTCAAGAGCCCCAGTCTTGCATGTTTTACATGTTTCCCTGCTTCTTCACACCATGACACAAATAGCTGTATCATTGAGAGACTTGTTCAGACCTTGATGACAACCTGTTAATGACTATTAATTGGAGTTTGGTGTATTAAAGCAGAGCAACATCTAAAACATGCAGGATTGTGGCTTTTTAGGACCAGGGTTGCCTACCCCTACTCTAGACACTCAGCATGCTACAGATAACACTAGTAGTGAGAGATGTTAGAGAAGTAAGTTAAGTCATCCTTACCTACATTTAACACATTTTCAAGAAGCAATCTGAAAAGTTTAAGTAAATGCAACTCTGAACATTTTCTGTTAATTGTCATGATACTTATCTGCTTGCCAGCTCTTTCTTCAGACAGGATCTAAATGAGGTAGCTCGCTCCACAGCTTTATAGCCCTAAAATGTCAGTAGATCACCATCAAGACAGAAGAAAAAAGTTATAAATAGAAAGCAGGAAAAATTAGAAAAAAAAACAAATGCAAGAAAATTAATTGACACTGGTAAGAAAGAGAGGCTTAAAAAGGAATTCCAGTAGGTCAGCCACAGCAAGAGATAGGAAGAAAGAAAAAAGAGGAAGAGAAGAAAACATTGTTAAAAAGCCAAGACTGTAAGGCCAAGAAATAAGTCTATCAAACAATGACATAACAGTCTAGGTTTACTGCCATGCAGTGGATGCAGCTTATTAGGCAAAAGCGCTCTAAACTGTGTTAAAGTATCAAAACACACCACCAGAGGGCAGTGTGGCATGAGCGATAACAGGAGATTCATCAGGTCTACTTCGAGTTTGCTTAGTAGTTTACATCATTTCAACTAATATGAGTTACCAATAAAAGCTGTTGGTCAGTGTAAAACATATATTAAACATGTCATTGTAAATTATTGTTGATTCTGTGTCATTTAAGAAGCTTTGTATTTCTACCATTAAACTACCAACCCTTTTTTTTTAGCAAAACCTTTCAACTGCTTGCAATTTAAATATGTAGATTTAATTCATTCAGTCTAAATTTTGAAAGGATAAAATACAAACATTGAAATATAATTCCATTTAGTAAAAACAACTGCAGCTATAGAAAAGCTTTAACTTGTTACATGTAATTTTAAACTCATTTAGATTCTTTACAGCTTTAACTACAAACTATTAAAAAAATGTTTCACAAGGTAAGAGTCTTTGACCTGCTTCACAGAAAGTTTTACAGAGATGTGAGAGGGGATCACTTACAGTGCTGACAACTCAAACTTGATAATACCATAATGCAAACAGATGTCTGTGTAATAATGGATGTCTCGGCATTTGCACTGACAATATTCACCACATTTATTTCACAACACACATTTATTTGCATGTTGTCTAACGTGCTTCAGCCTTTCACATGAGGCATAGCTGTCAGGCTACAATAATTTAATCTGATATTGACTGTAATATTCTGGCTCAGATGTTTCATTAAACCCAAATGACAAAACTGTCTATTTCTCAAAAGAACATCAATAAAATGTAACTTTTTCTTCATTCCCTTTTGCTGAGGATGTCATTAAATCAGTGTTAAAAGAAAAAAAGTATTATCTTGAGTTATCTGAGCCAGAAACCCTTTTTTCCTCACCCTGGCTCCCCTGTGCAGCCGGTCCTTCATGATCCCGATAAACTCCTTGTAGGACAGCTGGTCATCATGGTCAACATCAAAGATCTTGAAGATGGTGTTCACAAGGTGACGTGTCAGCTTGAGCCCTGTGGCAACATACACTGCTCTTGCAAACTCATCTAGCAGGACAAAAAGAATATTTTTTTATGATTTTGGCTAATTGCACTAAGCCAGAACATGTTACTTTCAGCATTGTAGCTCCAGCTCTGACTTGTTTTGAACTACCTTGTCCAATAGATCGTGAAGCAAAGTTGTACATCTGCATGGCAATGGCAAAGTCTTCAAGGTTGTTGAGGAACTGGAAGAATGATCTGAACTCATCAAAGGTGATTCCCTGAAACATTGAGAGACATGTGTGAACCAGACCAGGAAATGAAAAAAGGAATAGAAGCAGTGAAGAATATGTCATCCTCTGGACAAAGAAGCTTGAAAATGAGAATAATGAGTGATTCGGACTGTTGCAGTGTTTTATTTCACCAAAGGGGCCACATGTGCATACAACATTCCCTATGGCACATATTTCCCATTGTCTGAGAATACAAAGAAAAAAACTGATGTTGTTGATGTTATCAAGAGTTTCCATGAAATAGTCTTATTAATGACACAAGAAGGCGTGCATGACAGAATTGCATGAGCAGTATAAGAAAACAGGATCTTACTTGCAGAGTTTCATCTCTTTTGAAGTAAGCTATAAAACTTAGCTGGCAAATCAGATGACGTGACTGTAAAACTGGAGATGTAATGAAAAAGCCAGACCTGAGTGTTATTTTTTCTATATACAGCAATCACATTGTACATTAAGTTAAATGAATGACTAAAGCCAATGGGAGTAAACCTTAGCATGATCAAGATTGTGCTTTGACCCACATGCTTTTGGTTGTGAACTGATTTCAAACCTGCAAGACACAGAGTACTAATAAAATGATTCCAAATGAAAAATCTGCAGCTTTTCACAAACAATGAAATACAATTTAGTGGGTTGACGTGAGCAAATACAGGTAAAAACAAAAACAATGATTAAAACAAACAACAAAGAAACGGAAAACTGGCAGATTGTAACTGAGGGTTGTGGATTTCTTGAGGCGTAGACAAACCTCCTGCTTCTTCCACAGCATGAAAAGAGAGGAGGGACAGAAATAGAGTTGGACTGCAAACGGATATAAGGATGACATGCCAAGTATACCTAGCTGGCTTACACAGCTTGACAGATAGGTATGTGAGCCACATACATACATAGACAAACATTCGCATGTAGCTGAAAGTGCATTCGAACGTGTGCTTGTGTGTTTGTGTGAGGTTAAGTGAAGCTTTGGAGCACTGAAGTGTGGAGAGCCACAGTAGCCTCAGGCAGCAACAACAGTGGGAAACTGCAGGTGCTCTAGATTGCTGGAAGGCAGGAGCACCATAGAGGAAGGAAAAAGACACTTAACAGATGGGGAAAAATTAAGAACCATATTAAAGGGGCATATATAATGCTTTTTCTTGTTTTATAATTTATCTACACTGTTATATCTCTGAATTGTTTTCTCACACTACTGGCAGCTCAAACAAAGATTTTTATGTACATCATAACAGAGTCTGTTTATGAAATGCACAAGACACTGGACTTGTGAAGCCTCCCAGATCTCAGGTTGTGAGGACTTCTCGAGATCAGTGGGTAGGTTTTACTTAAGATAGAGCAGAATTTCCTCACAAGGTCATGATCTCTAGGCAGTGTGCATCCATGTCCAGTCCATCTGCCACCACACGGTGGGGGTGGTGGCAGAGTCGAGTGTATTGTGGTGAGCTGTGGGGAGATTTACAGAGCAACCTGACTTTGTAGTACCATTACTATAAAGCAGTATTTCTCAATTCCAGTCCTTGAAGTCCACTGCCCTGCCCTGTTTTAGATTTCAGCCCTGCTCTAATACACCTAATTCAAGTTAATCTACCACCACCAGCTTTTCACTGGGCTCTGCACCAGCCAGGTAAAAACCCACTCATTTGAATCAGTTGTGTTAAATCAGGGAAACATCAAAAACATGGAGGACAGCAGTCCTTGAGGACTGGAATTGAGAAACACTGCTATAAAGCAATAGTAGCAGATTTGGGGGATCCTGCACCCCGACGGTCATATGTGTTTTCCAGTTAGACACATCCGCTGGTACATTCTGCATCTTTATGAGATTGCTCCTATAAAAACTGTGTTTTCCCATAAGACCCGGTGACTATTACACTGGATAAACAATTCATTTTCCTAGGCCAGTAGTGGACAAGCACTAACCCATTTGCTTGTTTGCATCACTTCATCATTGGCTATACTGCTAACAAGATTTAGTATGAACTTGGATTTACAAATAGATTAAGTCTGAAAGTTAGTGCAGGTTCAGTGCTAAAATGACAACAATCTGAACTCCAAAGTGTTTGCAATGTTTATGCTTTGTAAACAACTTTAATAAGCACACATTTTAGCATAGCTGTCATGGTGTGAGATTTGGTACATCTCAACTGATTTTGATTTTTTTTTTTTACTATCAGTGGAAGACAGAGCATAAAAGTGATCATTTTCATGGCTGATACTGCTTCAGAAGTTATTTATGGGGCTTAAAGTACTTTGAACAAAAACATTGATGTATTCAGTCACCAACAGTGTCCATTTGATTATTCTAAAACTCCGCCAAAGGCTGGAATTGCTCAAGGGAAAGGCTTTGTGCATTCATATGCCATTAGATGCCCATTCCACTTACTGGAGAACTTACAGGAATTTGACCAATCAGAAGACATTTGTCTCACTGAGTCTTGCTGGTGGCAGAATCATCTCATTTTCAAGAAGTATCAGTCTTTGACTGAAATAATTAAGGCTTCCTCGAGTTATGCTGGGTGAAGAGCTACCCTAAAGGTACCAAAACTTAAAATGAGATTGCTGAAAATGACCATAGTAAGGCCACTTTTATTTTACTATCCGCATAATCTTTGCCAGATCAAGAGCTGTGTGCACATATGTGCGGTACCTTTTCATCAGGAATACACTGGCGGACATTCTCTAGGTAGGCATTGATGTTCTCCACGTTGGTGAAGCGCAGCAAGATTTTGGCAAAGTCTTCCTCACTGATGGTGGTCATCCCTTTTGAGTAGGTCAGAAACTCAATTTCCAACACTTCTGTCTGGATGTTATCCATAAATCTGAGTGGCAGAAAGTAGTGAGACAGTTAGGGAGGAAAAAAAATACTACTTGGTTAATATTGCAATATGAAGTACCTGTAAAAGTCATCAAAGGTAAGCTCTGCCTTTCCTTTCTTTCCAAAGAAATGGACCAGCAACGTGGTGTCAATTGTTATGTTCTCATCTGATCGCTATCAAAGATGGAGGAATAAGAAAGACTGTCAGCGATTCATGAATAAAAAGCTATGGTTGGAGAAGAAACTGTGGTCGGGACGAGTCCAATGCTGATCCAACATGGCCACGGCTGTGCCAAGCTAGCAGGAAGCAGGATTCTGTGCAACAACAAAATGTCAATAAAGTTATCAGTTCAAACAGTCAGCAGCCACCATGACATCAAAGAAAACCAGTCTAGGCCACAAAATTCTATGTGTCATAACAATTTCAATAAGTCAAACTCTATCCAGATAAAAGCATTCAAGTGAACTGAATTTAAGAGTTTAAAGAAAAAAAAGAGAGAAAGCTTTGTGTCTATTTAAGTTATAACAGCTTGAATCATCCTCTTCATTGGCATTTGGAACAAAAGCAAGGAAATCATTTTGGAGGTGGGAACCAAATCTTATGCAGTCTAGACTGGTGGGAACTTTTTCTGCAGCAGAATGAAATATAGGCGTACAGACCGGTGAACAGAAGACAAGTGCTCACGTAGCATCCCAAATTAAGATACAGAGACACAATGAAAAAACAAAGTCATGCCTACAGTTATAGAGTCAGCAGGAGAGTACACATGGAGAATGTCAACACATTGAAAAGGCTGAACAGACTTGCAGAGGTACGATTAAGAGCAGAAATAATGCATCATGTAAATGTAAAGCTGCCAAACACATGGACACATTAAAGCCACCACGTTACATGCATTTCCCTGCAAATGCCACACTTGAACACAACATCACATCACAGACAGCAGCACTAAACACAACCCACAGAAGCACAGATGCAGAAAATCTTTGAGCCGATTCCACCTTTTTCCATCAACTGATGAGAATCTTGGCTGTCACCTTTGCAGCTTTGATGGGATTTTCCTTCTTTTTTTTCTATTTTGTCCCCTCTCTCAAGTGTTTGGAGTGTGCGCTCACTCAGTGATCCTGATTGTTTGAAACTGACCCAGTGGGCTTTAGGCTGTAACTTCTGTTTACTCAGGCTGTAATCTGCTGATGAACTCTTCTTTAATCCCTTTTAACAACAAGGTGATGTCGGCCATTTTTTAGCCCTTGAAAAAACATTTGCCTTAGTATGCAGTTCATTATTTCTTTTTTCTTGTTGACATGTACATACCTCAGAAAAAGGTGACTGTGCTTTTAGTCCTCCAAAAGCCTATCTTTTTTTCCCCACTGCTTGCCATGCCCCACCTAGCCAATCCCAGTATCAAATCCGTAGCCATGCTGGGAAGTGTGCAGACATCAGATTGGCTTAAATCTCATGTCATTCTTAGGAGAAGGAACACTGATGCCATTTTCATTATAGTCATAAATATCATCACCACAATGCCATTCATGGTTCTACCTCAAGGGTAAAATCCTAAACTCCAATGTGGGACACAAGGAAAATGTCAGACAAGATGAAAGAGATTTATATAAGAAAAAAGTCAACACACAGCCTTTGTTGTGCTTGTTTGGTGTGACAAAGTGTCTCTTCATAAGACATAAATGACCAAACGACTGAGCTATAAGGATAGTGATCGAGAGAAAACTAGTGATCCGGTTGAAAAAAAGTCTGTTAAATGCTAGATTACTTTCGCTAATGATATTAGGAAATCTGCTTAGTAAGTGAGATGAAAATGCCCCACAAAATATTTTCTGAGGCTAACTATGGTTTTCAGTTCAAAGTACCTCCTCGTTGAGGCAGATGGCAGCCCTTTCTGAGTCTCGTTCTACCAGAGTTTTCTTCCTGTTAAAGGGGATTTTTTTTCCTTCCCACAGTCACCGGGTGCTTTTTCAGGCAAGGGGATTGTATCGTAGAAAAGTTTTGATGTAATCTCTGGTAATTTGGTGCAATATAAATAAAACTGAATAGAACTAAACTGAATACCTCTGACTATCAGTGCAGATTATCAACAGTGGTGCTACACAGTAGATGAATGTACCAACCAGATTCAAAACATGGCCTTTAGTTACCTCTGTAACTGCTGGAGATAAGGTTATCAAAGAAAAAAAGTTTCATGCATTAACCCATTTCCTAACATTTAGTATGTTTCTGATTAACTTTGTGGCCCAATCTGGCTGTGTTTGTGTTGAGACGACAGATTACTTTTTTTATACACTTACTTTTTATACTGTTACAGACTAATCATGTCAGTGTCTTGTTTTCCGCTGTCTCATGTACTGGAGGGTCTTTTCATTAAGCCTCTGATTACGGGCAAGGAGCACCAAAATGATTTTGTTCTTTTATCTTTAAACTGACGCATTCCTGTTGTCTTTATGACACACGAGTTGTTCAGACAACTAGACAGCATCCAGGTGGCAAGTCTCTACCTCTCTTCCCTTATGTGGATACCCTCTTATTCTGTGTCTAATTTCAGACTTTTATATTGTTTGTAAGAAATCTGTGTACCTGTATGATTATATAAGTGATAAAGGCGTTTATGACTAATGGACTTAAGGATTGTGTATTAAGAATTATCAAGACATGACAGATTCCTAATATGGGATCTGTTCATGGATGTAAAAAAATATTTGGTGAAGCCTGAAGTTGGGACAGAAGGAAACACATTTCTTGGTGGGAGTGACATCCCATGTAAAAATGGGATAGCCTCATTTTGGGGGCACAATCTTATTCTGTGGATTATATTAAAATGAAATAGTTAAATAGGGCAGTTAAATTCTTACCTCTAAAGAAAATCTAACACATCATTAAAATTCATTTATTTCTGCACAAATGACTGTAACAAGAGCATTCACTAGTTAACCATTTTAAGAGAACTATCAAGTTATTACTGGATTACACTTGATTTGACACTGGATGATGGATGTATTAAGATAAATACTTTTCATTACAATTGTAAATTCATCTTAACAGAGGCGTTTCCCTCTTTTGGACAAGTGGATGCTTTTACTATTACTACAACTTGTTACGTGGATCTTGCATGTTGAATCAAAGCAAACACATCACTTTACTGCGGAAGAACTTCACTTGTAGGTCTTTGTTACAGCAGTTTTTTCTTTTGTGACCTTATCATAACAAGTTTATCATTCCTGGAAGTCTGACAGCAATGATGTGAGCCAGTCATCCTCCTGAAGACGTAATGGTTACCACGCCTGTGAGGCACGAGCCAACACCTGGTGTATGCATTTGTCCATCTGTGTGTGTGTTTGTGAGCTTCAACCGCCTTTTATCATGAAGCCGAAGGTAAAAACAGTAATTACTGATGTAAACGCTAAATGTTCTTCCTCGCCCTCCCTATGTGTGAGTAATGCTTTAGAGGAAGAGCTCATTGTCGGTCTTTAGTCAAGTCAGTCAGTCTGTCAGTCAGTCACACCTTCCAGCTGTAAAAACAGCCAACTCTTCTGTTCGTTTTCTACATGCAACTCTACCTCCCACCCTCACTTTTTTTCTTTCCCTCCCTTACCACTTCTTTGCTTTCTCCCTGTTCTGACTACTCTGATTTCCTTTCTCCTCATTGTACCCGTCAGTACCTCCTTCACCTGACAAACATAAAGGTGATTTGCTCTTTCTTATCCTCCCTCCTTCGCTGCCTGTCAATCAGTCCCTCCTTCTCCAGACAAAAGCAAAGAGGTATAATGGTGACTAATCTGTTGAGTAAACACATCTTTCTCTAAATACAACCTGCTTCTTTCTTTTCCCCTAAATGTACTTCCCAAACCTCTTTTCTTCTCACCCACTTTGTCCCTTAACATTTGTTCTGTCTGCTGACCTGTGTCACCTGTTTGTTGACTCTCAGATCTCTTCCTATTTTTCTTCACCTTGTGGGTTCTCCTACTTATCATATCAAATTCTTCTAGATGTGTGACAACTTTTTTAATGTATACTTTTTTCTTGTTTTTTTTTCTTTTTAATTGATCACTTCAGGTATATAAAATTTGAAAACCTCTACAATTTTTATATTGTCCTTCATAAGCCCCCCCGCGGCCCAAAAATCTGATTCGTCTGTTCTGTCCACGTTACATCCCAGCAGATGAAAGACTACTCAGTGTAACTACAAGGTCAGGCCCATTACAGTGCTCTATCATTACCTCACCGTTAGCTTCCGCTGCGACTGCACCACCCAACCTGTTATTTGTCAGCTAACCACTTAGTGCTATGATAGCTGTAATTTATCATTACAGGGCTTCATCCTAATTTTTTTTGTTGTCAGAGATTTGTTTTCCCCAGATTTCAGCCACACTAATAATTTCAGTCCACCACTTTGCTGCAGACACAAATATCTTAGATGCTACAAAATTTAGAGGTAATATTGATCCAGAAGACATGAAGCCTACTGGCTTTTTCGGCTACACGGGGGCATTTTAGTTTTAGTTCCACTCATGAAGACCTATGATTTATGTGTGTGTGTGTGTGTGTGTTCAATGCAAATTACTAAATACCTATAACCAGAAATTAGGAGTGCAAACATGAAAAAAGTATCTTCTAAATGTCACAGTGGCACTATTGTTTTTGTTTGTTTGTTTGTTTTGTTTTATTTTGGGGTTGTTTTTTTTTTGATAAGGTGAGCAAAGTGCATGCGTCACATATTTTTGATCTTTCCAAAAATTTATTAGAGTGAGTCCAAACAAGCAGAGAGGGATGCACCATTTGCCAAAATATTTTGGTGTAGCAAACTTTTCACTTAGATGAATATGAACAATATTTTCTCTTGTTTTTCTCTGGTTTAGTTTTATTTTTGTTTGGTAGCCACTTGATTAAAGCCATGCATAAAGTAGCAAATACTCCACCTTCAGATGATGCCATGAAGATTCGTTTACTGACTCCAAACAAGGTCATGGAAACGTGTCTTCTGGATCATTTCCTATATTTATTTCAAATCTAATTAAAATTTAAATCTATTATCAAGGTGCTAACATGCTGACATTAGCATTTACATCTGCAGCATTGTCATGATCTAAGGTTTCTGATGGTTTTTCTTACCTGTGTTGTGTTCTTTATCATTTCTGTGTTATTCATTTTTTTTTTCTATTGTCATGTTTCTTCTTGGTTTGTGATTTTGGTGAGTGTATCTACATACTGTTCTGTTTTTTCCCCTTTGCCTGGTAGCTTTTTATTCTTATTTCTCTGCCATTTCTAATCCAAAACTACTGCTTTCAAAATGCCTCATGAATTCTGTATGATTCGAGTAATCAGGTGTTTTGTATGTGCTCCAAACTTCTCGTCATTGTACCAGTGGTGTTCTATTATACTGCGTGTGAATCCTCTGACGCCAAAGCTACACTTGCCACAACACAACACAGCACAAATACACAGACTGGTGGTACAAAGAGACCAGATGCCTGATGACAGGTGAGAAACAGAACAGGTAATTAGCAATTAGATAATATTATATTTCCCACGTTATACATTTATCAGGGATGTCACACACTGAACTAAATCAAAATGATCATAGGATCATGTATAAATACATAGTATTGAACAATTAACATTATTTGTTAGTTTTTTGGGGCATAATTGAATAACACACTATGTTGTATTTCAAAGAAAAAAAAATTCAAACATTTAAAAGAGGCTCAGATTAACTGAAAATATTTTCTAATGTGTCAAGAAAAGACAGGATGATTTTACAGCAAATTAAATGAAACCCTGAATTGGATGTTAAGGTCTAGGGATTGGTTTTAATGCTTATTCAGACAGAAATTACTTCATATTGAAAAGCAGAAGTATGAAATGACTGTAATTTGTACACTTTACTGGGACATAATGACTAAGCTAAACTAATGTGGTTCGCAGATGATACAAAACATAATGAGATGGACCAAGAAAAAGAGTGCTAAAGGTGAAGATGCATATTTGAACATTTAAGACAAAGAAAAAAAGAGACGATGTAATTCTACATGCATAGCAAATATCAAGCTGAACCAGAATGAAAATCAGTTTGACCAAGGTTTTAAATAAGCCCATATTAATAGTTCTTTTTAGGCTCTGTTTTGTTTTATTCAAGAAAAATATTGAAACAAAAGAATCAAATTCAACATTTCAGTTTCTCATTACAAGTTCTAGTGGTCGGAGATTAAGGCCTCCAAACTCATGCACCAAGCAAAGCGTTTCAAGTGACTGCTGAAATTTTTAAATTCTGGCCAAGCTTGATGCAGCTAAAATTACTCTGAACCTACAAGGATATGCAGAGTATATGTACACCTTAAATAAACAAAACTGAAGAAAAGAGAAAGAATGAAGGGGTAGAAATAGAGGGATGAAGAGTCAGTTAGTTCTGTATACCTCTGCCAGGTCAGAAAAGAGGACTTGGCTGGCGCTTCGCCTCAAAACGTCCCAGTAACTTCGAGCCACAAACTCCTGACTGTCTTTTTTTAGCACCTAGGAGTGGTCAAGCAGGGCCAGGGTCAGTTCACTTCTAATTCCCTACAAGTAGAGGTGTAACATTTGCTTTCACCCTTTTCACTACAAACAGCATAATAACAGAGTTACATTTGCACACTTATACTAAAAACACAAGCATATGATTATTCATTACCACAGTCACACTCAAAATCTTTTGACATGTTTCCTTGAACATCTGGCACATCTCCTCTACATATGAAGCCCTATTGATTCTTCTGAATCAAAATAAAAATAATGCAGGAAGTATTTCACTAAATTAAAACAAAGAGGCAACGTCTGACATCAGAAGACTGCCATTACACAGAAGAACTCTTGCTTTTTATTGCACTGATTTACCTCATATATAAATAGCTATCTAGAAATCCAATAACACTTTTTTAACATAACAGGAGGGATTATGCACAAGGGATCAGCAATTGGATTACTATATTAAAATCAAGACATTAGTTTGTTTTATTTTATTTATTTATTTTTATTTCTAAATATTAGTTGTCAGTGTCAGATTATTTGATTACTTTTAGGAAGTTTCATCTGGATATCGCTACCTCCACTCAATATAAATTTACCTGTTGCAACCACTTCATGTAGGGTTTCAACACATCATATTGGTTTCTCTCACACATCAGCAACAGTGAATAGTGTTAACAGAGCTAAACTGTACATCAAGGATAGAGGCGACTAAAAATAACTGAAGAGAAAACAACAGTGACCAAATAAGAGACCAAACAAAAGTAAATCTTGGGCATTGTTGTAAAAGCTTAACCTCCGTGTCTACAGCGGGACTTTGCTTTAAATCTCTACAGGTATCCGACATATGCTTACTTTTGCCCTTGTGAGGAGTCAGCAACAAATATGGGCAAACTTTTGGATAAAATCGGCATTAAACAGCATTTGCTCAGTTTCCAAAACAAAAGAAAATGCAATTTCTTAGCAATTAAGCAGGGCTTCTACTAATAAAGCAAAACTACAATACCATTTCTAATATCTAACAAGAGAAAACAGCTGTTCCTTGTAGTTGAATGAAAGTCAGCCTCAGCGGTGAGCATCTGACCACCCACCTCGACTCTTCTCTCCAGGGAAAATGCAGCGGCAGCCATTTTAATGTGACCCTGTACTGCTCTTAACTTCACAGTGACAATGCTGCTATCCATCAAAGACTGACAGCCAATGTGCAAGTAAGTGTGTTGTGTGTGTGTGCGTGTGTGTGTGTGAGCAAGAGAGAAGGAAATTAACAGACCAGAGAGAGTGATCGGGAGTTTGCGAGACTGCACACTTGTTCCTGACATTTCTAATTCATTAGAAATGCTAATTTGGGAAGGCATTAGTGATAATTACTACAACCTTGAACAATTTTAGCATTTTCAGCATAGTGTACACATTGGAGCACTTACAAACCCCAAATCTTTTTTTTTATTTTAATCCTGATTTTTTTATTCATTTTTCTATCATTCTAATAAATTCTTTTCAGCCAGATATTTATGGGTTGTTCTAAAGAACTTTGATTTTTCTTCAGGAATGTCTTTAGCATGAAATAAACTTAAAGATAAAAGTTACCAAAATAACAACTTATTTTGAATGGCACAAGTAATCCAACATTACCTGTTTATATTTGTTTTATGGTGAATGTTGCCACCATCGGAGTTGGCTCCGATGGTGGGGGAGGATGCCGGTCAGACCGGGCAGACCCAAACGCATAGTGAGGATCTGCTGGGAAC
>JAOWBL010001816.1:4161-14676 GCA_028564865.1 Zenarchopterus dispar
GAAAAAATTGGAATCCCATTGTCATTTCTATTTCCAAAAGAAATTAATAGACATGTTTAAGTATGCAGATGATTCTTCTGTTAAAAGAGTGCTTGCAGACCTCAACAAGCTGTTGCACGTGACTGATCATCAGAAAAATAAGAGAGAAATCAGTTGAGACAATTGATTTTTTTTTAAATTTACAATTGATATAAGGAGTAAAATAGCTTTTATAATAAGGCAAAGTTATGCAAAGCATGTTATTTGCCCTCAGTTAATGGAGTCTAAATTTTAGTGTGAATACAATCAAATAGGAAAGTTGTAAAACGTAACTTAAAGACGTCAAAGCATCACAACACAAAACAATGGAATAGGCCTTGAAAATAGAAAATGAATCTTTTAAAAAAAATACTATTTATTCAGAATAAAGCAGGTAAATGAAGTATAAGAACAGTGAATAGATACATTTTGCTAGGAGTCATGGTGATGCATGACTTGCATTTTCCCATCTGTATCCTGTCTTCTCCTTCAGTCCAACGTTCTTTGTTTCCCCTAACCTTTGTTCTACTCTCATTCTCTTCTCTGTGTCTCTTTATAGTCTTCCCACAATCCAGCTTTATTCATTCATTTATCCAGTATTGCTCCACTGCACTGTTTTTCATCCCTATGCGCTTCTGTGTCCTTCCTCCTTCCCTTCCTCCTTCTGTGTCCTTCACCTCCTCCCTCCCTTCCTCCAGCATCCGTCACTCTCAGCCTTCCTGTCTTTGTCAATCTGAACTTCCAGGAATTCATTTGTAGGAAATGTTGCCTTCTGAACTTGATAAAAGCCCCCTCTCAGCTTTTACATGCACAGCACACATTTGGCTTTTATGGATCCATATTATAGTGTGTAAATTGTACATAATGAAAATTGAATAAATAGAGAGGTAATCATTTGGGAAACATACCAATCTTGTTTTTTTTAAAATAGATGAATAAATAAATAAAATAATTTAATATAAGTCCATTCAAAGAATTAAATACCAGTCAATTAATATTTATCCATTCCTTAAGAGACCATGGAAAATAAAACAGATAGCGACCACAATAATTAAAAGTTCTTAAAAGATTTCCAAAGAAAGCATGTCTCTTCAATCTATGATGATTAAAATTAAGCAGCATTTCCTGACCACGTATTAACCTAAGTGACCAGATGCTAATTACACTAAATCTATTTGCATACAGCTATTTGATGACATTTCCTTTATGACATAAAAAAAACCCCAATAAACTGCAAACTGTGCAGTGATTTTACTGAAGAAAAGTAATGCTGGTGAACAAATACAGAAGATGGTGAACAAATGTAGAATGAGTGATAGGGCCACCATGGAATATACTGCAGTTGCAATTTTCCTTCAAAAAGAAGTCATAAAACATGAGAATGAAGCTGCAGTGTCATGAAAAACATGTTTTGGTTCTGATTTTTGTTGAGTACCAGTTTTATTTTGAAGGTCTGTTTTGTTTTTTTGTTAGTGCTGGCAGCGTCCTAATTATCTCCCCCTTTCCTTGCGGATCAGGTGACGAAGGGCGGGACAATCCTCGAGAGCACTAGACGTCTGTCTCACCTGTCCCTTGTTTAGAATTAATTGGCCAGCTATTTAAGCCTCCCTCGTTTGTCCATCTGCGCTGCAGGATTAACCCTCATCTGTGCTGGATTCCTGTCTGTAGCTGCGTACCAGTGCTTCCAGCGACCTCCACGCCACGCCACATCACACCACACCACACCAGTTCGAGTTTGTGAGTCTTAGTTCCAACCAAGATTTTATAGTTACGAATCTTACCTAAGTTTAAGAATTTTGAGTTTCGTGTTTTGTCACGAGTTCTCTAACCCTTTTGAGTTTAGTGTTTTTGAGTTTTAGAGTTTAAGAGTGCCATGTATTGGATAGCTCTCCAGTCACCTGAGTTTAGCATCTTTAATTTAGTTCTTAAGTTTAGCGCCCCCTCACATGTTTTAGTTGATACTTTGCTTCAAGGAGATTTTGTTTGTCACTTTGTTTGTTTTTTTTCTGTGAATTGACCCTCCCTGAACTCCTTCAAATAAACTGTCTTTTGGACAAATCTGCACTTGCGTCCTGGATTCCTTGGCGTTTCTACCACGTCATAACAAAAATCATTTTCAAGAGACAAAAATTGTCTATTTGTAAGGGGGGAAAAATGTTCAGTCCAACAGCTCTCCCAATGACCACTCCAGATGCTACCTTAATGATAAAACACACAAGTCTGGACTCCATTACAGTAAATCCCCACTCAATAATCTTACATTCATAGAAACTGAGCCTACAACTGGAAGCTGGGAGTAGGTGGAATTCTAAAAGTGACAGTAAGCTTGCAGGGTGATGAGTACTTAGACTCACGAACAGGATGGAGCAACTGACATAAACCATCCAGAGTTTTAAGAGCAAACATGAAACACTATTTGACATGTCTGAGTCACTAATATAGAAACACCTGGGTATCATCATATAAGAGAAACATTTTAAAAATATTGTGGTGTCTTCCTGTTTTTCCTTCCATTATGAGTTTAAAGGTGCAATATTATGACCTTATTGTCATAATATGAGACTATTCCCATAAAATCAACACTCTATTCTGATAACTTCACATTTATCTTTACTTTCACATGGACCTAATAGTCTTTCATACGTAACAATTTATACATCCACTGCCATGATGGTGACAAAATGAAAACTATAACACAGGTTGTTTTTACTGTTTTAAGCTTTAAAACCTTTTTTCTTGAACCTTCCCTTTTAAGTTTATTTCTTTCAGCATGATTTTCGTGGGAATCTTGTGTCATTTCAGATTTAACAAAAAGTAAATACAGAGACTTCTGGCAATAGCCATAACCCTTTCGTTAAATAAAGAAAAGCCCACATTGGTATTTGAAAAAACTTGAAACTGACAAAAGTAATAATTTACTGAAAATGGACTAATCTAGGTCATGGATCTTCCAACGGGATGACTCAAAAACACACAGCTGAAAACCCCAAGAATGGTTAAGAAGAAAACACTAGACTATTCTGAGTGCTCTCCTCTGATTTCAGGGCTAATTCCTTTTGAACATTTGTAGAAAGAGCTGGTACAGGCAGACCTGAGACAGCTAGTTTGTTCATGAGGTGTGGATGCAATTGTCTGTCTGCGGAAGTCTCATTGACACAACTTGATTATGTTGATTGGCTCAAAAGGTTGTACAGTAAAATATTAAACTGAGGATAAAAACTAATTAATTTAATTAGTTTTGCTTTGGTCAATTTTTAAGTTATTTCAATGACCATTGTAGGTTTATTTTACTTTAATGAATAGGTTCCAACAGATGTGTCCATGTGTGTCTATGACGTATTGCATTTTTGTCAAGACGAAACTTTCTTTAAGGGTTAAAAAAAAAATCCCTAAGGGAAATTATTTTCTCACATGGAGCTGCCACTACTTGACTAATTCTCATTAAATTCCAGATTCCTAGCATGCAACAGATATTCACTGTATTTGTTGCTGAGCTATAACCAATTTGTTAAACAGCAACACCTTTTTTTAAGGTCCCGAGTTAGTAACATTGCTATTATTGTCTGGAGACTTTATTAGTTGCTTAGTAACCCCATGGATGCATTAGGACTTCAGAAGGAAACAGGACCCAGTATTATTTTTGACTTTCAGATTTTTGCATGCCATGTGTTAAAAGCACATGTTCAATTTTAGGTCATCCTTGACATAATGTGAAAGCATTTAATTGTGAACTCAAAATTCGTGAACTTTCATACTACACATTTCATCAAAGACATGATTTCGTGAGCAAAAGTTGTAGGATGTTTCAGGTGGTAAACTAACAACGCTCATATTAGGGTTCCATTGTCATGTCAACAGTTATTTGTCAGAGTGGGTGTCATGCTATTCTAATTGGAGAAAAATCTAATTTTTTTAGGAGGAGAGGGGATTTTACTCTGTGGTATACACACAGGCATGCGCTC
Source organism: Zenarchopterus dispar (assembly GCA_028564865.1). Classification (NCBI taxonomy): domain Eukaryota; kingdom Metazoa; phylum Chordata; class Actinopteri; order Beloniformes; family Zenarchopteridae; genus Zenarchopterus; species Zenarchopterus dispar. The sequence continues at coordinate 8,142 of JAOWBL010001816.1, forward strand.
ACAGAATACCTATATGCTCACTTCTTAATACTGATAAATCTTGTTTGGAAGTTTGATAGCTCCTAAATAGTGGAATCTGATCTACCGATTCACATATATGATAGTAATCATTACTCCAAAGAGCTTAGCTAAGCTTCTTTTAACACATTATCAGCACAACTGCTTGCTCAGAGAAGCTCTGCACACCAACTCTCACCATTTTATCTAATTGCCATACTATTCTGCCAATTCCTCACATGAAATACCATATTAAACCATTTAGCAGAGCCACTTCTTTTCTTCAAAAGAAGGATTCTGGAAATGATGTCAGTTGTTTTTTTTCATATTTCATGAATCTAAAAAGACATGATGATCTCCTCATGGCAACAAACTGAATTATTTTTCTTAAGAGAAAATCTTCCTCAGATGTGGATGAATGTGTGTTGATGTGCAGTTATCACTTGTTTTTACTAGGGCATGTTGCGTACATAAAGAGGATTAAATTTTAAACTAGTAACAAGGGTAAAGTGGCCGGCAGCACAATCCATATTTCAAGACTAATTATTTTGCCTTTACTAAACCTTCTGCCAGCCAGACATAGCTGAAAGGGTGCAGTGTGATGTTTTCTCCAGATTCCTTTGCTGTGCCACATAAACAATACCTCAGGGTCTTTTAGTTTTCTTCTTCATTGCATAATCTATGCTGCATATAATATGCAACATGCAGCTAGGATGTCTGCCTAAACAATGCTTTATACATCCTGGAATATTTTCTTAATTTCTTCATACATGAGCCAATATCTGTCACCTTCTGTTAAAAGCAAAGCTTTCCTTGATTGGTCTTTATATCCTCCCCATTTTGGCCTGGTTTTAGTCCTTTGAGTCACTGGCAAGGTAACCCTCAAGTTCATCTGTATGTTTACATGCAACATCAGCTTCAGTCATTGATACCGCTGTATTTTTACTCTTCATAAGTTTTTTCCTTCAATAGTGTTCATATTAATCTAACACATTTCCCCCATGACAATCATTCAGCAGGATAACAAATGTAAGAATGGACTTTAAAGATATTTGTTTTAGTGATACAACTATGCCAATCATAGTAACACTTTGATTAGAAAGAAAGTATCACACACTCCACCTCCATATTGATTCAATTTTTATTTTATGACACTTTAATCAATATAGTTTAGCCCTTGGTAATATGGCCAAAAAAAAAAAAAAAAAAAAAAGTTGCCTCTTTGTTTTCGGACAGAATAACAGGACATGATATAAATGTGTGTGTTTTCTATAAATATTTTCTGTTTTAACACATATTTCAATTTTACTTGCTGTTAGGAGTTAACATCTGTATGCCTCTATGACCCTCTTTGCTCTCATAAACTGTATTTCTGTTCAACAAGATGTCCAGCTTTATCAGATAGCAAAAAAAGTAAATATATACATAAGTATAAAAAAATCAGAAATGCTATTGGTTAAGGCTGTACATTAACCAGCAGTCACTGTTACTGTGATCTCATTTCATAAAATTATCTTTGACAGTGTCAGATTTTTGTTTATTATTTTTTTCCCCAGTTACATGTAGATGTTTTTACGTGACCACCATCTTTTTATGTGCAGCGTACAGACAGGCTGCTACTCTGCTGGGCAGGCAAGGGCTAAATGAGGAAAAGCAAGCACTTGTTCTTGTGAGATTTTCTGGAAACACGTTTCAGTGCATACTACAGTTTGTCCAACACTTTGTTATATTTAATGCTGGCTTTTTTCTTGAAAATATATTAAGGCTTGGAAAAAAAAAGTAAGAAAAAATAAATAAATTAAGACAAAAATACTAAATAAGAAAAAAAAAAAACTAAGTGGGCAGCTGACCTGATCTGTATTGATCAACAATACTTAAAGAAAGGAGAGAAAATACTCATGTAGCCTTACTTTTGTGCAAAATTTCCTTTAAATTGTCCTTGGTCGATTTATTTAGGGACATCTCAATAATGTGATTTATTTTCTGCAGCAAGTTGAGTGATTTAGCATGTTTTCAATTTTCTGTAATACTCCCTTACTTTAACATTGTGAGAATCTTACCATCCTCCATAACTGAGGTAGAAGAGCTTATTTCATCTTTATGTTGAAAGGACAGAAGAATATTGGATGTGTAAGTCTTGTATGCTGATGCTGCCAGCACTCCCCAAGGCTAACATAAAACATCCAGCTACGTTTAACTAGTTTTTGAGAGTACTGTCCTTTTTAAACATGTAGTGAAATGAAAAAAATACTACATCGTCATTTGATACTTAAAAAAAAACAACATATGGTCTTTACAATGTCTTATAATTAGGTAAATGCAACCTCTGACAATATCAGTTTTTGATGACACTGAGGAGTAATTTCAGCCCATTTTTCTTCGCAACTGGTAAAACTTGCAACTTTCAACTTTCATGAAGTTTGCATACATTTATTTATGAAAATTCCAATATGCTGGGTCTACAATTTAAACAGTTGATACACCTTGTTTATTTTCTTTTTCAGCCATTCTGTTGTAGATTTGCTGGTGTCCCAACATTGGTTTATACAAAGACCATTATCTCTTTTTATAAACCAATTTTCAGTGAAGCTTTACCTGTCCAATGGCCTCAAAACTGATTAAAGAATACTTTGGACTATAGAAGAGTTAAGCCAGTGGTCAATAAACTTGTGTCAAGTAATGAGAAAGTGAATTCCTGCTGCCCAAGAATTGCACACTCATTAGAAATCAGGATGTCCAACCCAAATCTCAAGTATGCATCACTAAAAGTTGGCCCTGACTCTTGTGCTGCTTCCATGTACAAGAACAGCAAAGGAGCAGTTGTTCAGGAAATGTCAAAGTATGAGGATTGTAGCAATGAATTTTGTCAAGTATTAAGTGTCTTATAATAAATCCGATCAAAAAGTTTGATTCATGATTTTCACAATACTAGGAATATATACACAAAACAGACAGAAACTGTGGAATGCCACTTACTGAAACATGATGATACATGGGTTTGTCACTGAAGATGTTCATATATTTTTACCGATTTTAAATGGAGTCATCCTGGGTTTGATTGAAAGGTCCTGTAACACCTTGATAATTTAGCCAGAATATGCTTCTCTAAAATGCAGGTATGCACTGAACTGGCAATGTTTATTTTTTATTTTAATTTTGAGTATAAATTAGTAACTTTTATATTACATTTCGACAGCGTATAGAATACTTATACCAGTGAGTGCTTTGCATGTTGCCATCATTCCCTACCTATGCACAACAATAGTCTAAATTTTCTACAATGCACGTTAGCACATCACAATCACCTGTCGTAGCCCATAAAAATACTGCTGCTCAAAGCTTCACAAGACATTGCAGAAGTTTCTGTATCAACATCACCATCATGCTGAAAACAAGACACTGCTAAGAAGTCTCTTGACAAAAAGTATCCAGCATCACCCTCAAGCTCACTCTCTGATGGAGATGAGAGGTTCCAACCCCTCTCAGGCATCATCGGTGGCATTAGCAGGGCTCTATCTGTGGCTTCCACCTCCTCTCAGCCAATGGAGTTTCACTATACATTACATACATTACAAACTTCCAGACTGCAGCACAGGGAGCCACAATTTGCTCAAAGAATGAGCAGGACTTTCTAAAAACCTGCTCACAAATCCAAAACACCAGCTTGTAAAGAAGACGTTGTCACTGGTCTAGCTTGAGGAGCTACAGCTGTAATTTTATTTTGTGTTCTAATACTGTACATCCAGCTGAACCTAGCTATGCTGCTCAAACTATCCTGGTCAACTTCTATACAAATCAATGCAGTACCAAGTTGTCACTCTCGTCCATGTGCATCTCATGTGCATGCATGTTCACACACACCAAGCTCTTCCTGTTATGGACATCTGCTTACTGGTGAATACTGATGGGTTTCTCCTGTGAACCATATTAATGTACACATTAATGTTCTCCTGTGAACCATATTAATATACACATGTAAATCTCAATTATACGATAAGTGTAAGTTGGAAAGGAGATTTATCAGATTGATCAGAACTTAATCTGAACACAGCCAAGAATAAACTTCTCCTTATAGACCTGACTATAGCCAGGATCTTCATGAGCTGGAAATCAAAGAGCAACATACATCTATCTTTCTGGAAAAACTTGTTAACTGAACACATCTCTTTAGCTAACCCATTACCTCTTTCCACCGACACTACCAAACCACAATACCTTTGGGTAGCTTTCACTGAGTTTTACCACAATAATTATAATGGCACTAAGATATTGATAATAATGATAAGGCTTTATTATTATTATTATTATTATTATTCAATGGTGACTATTATCATAATTACTACAATCCCCTCGTCATTATGTTTGTCCATGTGCCAAATATCCAGATTATTTTCTCCATGCATATTCTTGCACACTCAGACATAATGCACATCTATGCTGTAATCAACACAATACTCCTGTTTTGTTTAGACTGGAGATCCATTGATCCACAAATTTCGGGCTAGAGTTAATATTGTGTATTGTTAATATTGTGTATTGTTAATATTGTGTATTGTTATTGAATATATAAGTTGCTTATATGAATTATTGTTGTTATTGAACTACTCTCCTCCTTCTTCGAAGAAGTCTTTTGTTTGTCCTGCTCCTCCGGTGGGCAGTGATCTTCTGGTCCCCTTCTTTCTCAGTGGCTGCTGCTTCTGTCTGTTATCATGCTTGGGGCAGCAGCAGTGGCAGGTGAGGGGGTGCTGCGCTGGGAGTGGCATTGGGGCTGGTATTGGGTGTTCCCCTCTGCTGGGGTGGTGTCTGGCTGGTGGTGATCTAGCGCACACCCCTGCCCGGTGGCCCTCCCTGGGGTCACTTCAGGTGTCTGGTCTATGGCTGAGGATGGGTCTGGGCCCGGCCTGGTCACCAGAGCTCTGCTGTGTGGTATTCCTGGCTGGGGACACATGTGCCGGCTGCCCAGGCCGCGGGGATTTTCCCCAGGCCCTCTGGGTGAGGCTGGGCCCTGCACCCTCCTGACATGACTACCTTCTCCACCCCAAATAAATTAAATAAGGATAATCCATATTATTGTCAGTACACATCTTACGAAACACACTGAAACTTAACCCATCACTTCTTAGACTAGGAGTTGGAGGTTAAGGGCCTTGCTCAGGGGCCCATAGTAGCTTGCCTTTGTTAACCCAGGGGATTGAACCTGGGTCCTCCACACCCAAACCCACCCCTGTAAACTACCACTCCCTCAAATCATCACATCAGCGAGAGTTTTGGCTGCCAGGACCGTCCACCTTACACACCACATCTCTCTCTGTTTTTAATGCACCCACAAACACAAACAAACTTCAAGTTTTTAATTGAAAAAGAGGGGGAAGGAAAAAAAAACAATTTAAAGGAAACCTGGGGAGGCGGGGGGATACCACTCTGCACACCACATCTTTCCTTTTTTTAATGCACCCAAACACACACTTCATTTAAATTGAAAAAAACAAAAACACAACACCCACCTCTAATTGACTTGGTTGGAGGAGGGATGGCTGAATGATGGTGGGATGTTTGGGCCCCACTTGGCTGGGTGGGTCCCTTGGTGGTTTGGGTTGGTGGTGTGTGTGTCCGCAGTTTGGGGGATGCCCACAGCAGGGTCCTTGGGGGCTTGTGTGGGGCTGGGGCACAACTCGGGTGATGGGCTTGGCGTTTGGGGTGGGCCTGGGTGGGGGGCTCCTGGGTGGTGTGGTGTGTTGGGTTGTTGCTGGCTGGTGGACCTTGGTATGGGAGTGGTGCTGTCTGGCTGCCCCGGTGCATCCTCAGGATGTGGGCTGTGTCTTCTTGTTTTGTTTGCTGCTGTTGTGTTGGGCGTGGGCAATGGATGTCTTGGGTCCTTCCCCGGCACTGGTTGCGTTCCCACCATTCTCCCTTCTTTCCCCCTCACCTCCTTCTCTGCCCCCCTCTTCCCCTCTGGTCTGCTGCTGGCTGGCGGGTGGAGGGGGGGCCTGCTGCTGTTGTAGGGGCGCACGGGCTGGTGGTTTATGGGTCGGCTGGTTTTTGTGGCCCCATGCTGCTGGGATTACCAATCATGGCCCGGGGCCCTGGGGTTTGGGCTCCGGCCCCTGTCGGTGGTGACATGGTCCTGGTGGGTTTTGGGCCCAGGCCCTGTGGGCGCCTCCTGGGCTAGTCTCCTTGCCTGGATGAGGGGCCGGCCAGGGGTCACAAGCTCGGGGCAAATCCAGGGCCACCTGGGAGGGCAGTTCAGTTGTTGGCAGGTGATGACAACAATAACTAACCTTGTAACTGTTTGTAGTACCTGTACTAATTATAGTATCAATAATGATATTACGATTAATATTATTATTGGCCCTAGGGTTGTTGTTGTGGTTCTGTTACCATTATTATTATTGTAATATGTGCTTTATCTGCAGGTATACATACCGCTCCTTCTTGTGTATGTGTGTGTATATATATATGTATATATATATACACACACACACACACATATATATATACATATATATATATCTATATATATATAGATATATCTATATCT
>JAOWBL010001817.1:0-14674 GCA_028564865.1 Zenarchopterus dispar
TTGAATACAAACAATACAATCAGTTTTAAGGCCTCCATTGGAAAATTTTGTATTTGACACTAGAATAAAATACTAACGTAATATAAAAATAATGTAGTATTTAGGTGATCAAATAGTATTTGAGTAAAAGCTACTGAATAGTGTTAGAATAAAGTGATAAAATTGTGAAAGACTGAAGTGTTCCAAGAACTTAAATCATTTCATCAAAACATGTCTCAATCACACTTTATCAATGCAAAATACACAAATTTATTGAATAAAAATATGTTGTGTTAATTTAACACAATTGTTTCAGTTGCTGCCGAAGCAAAACATCAATGTGCAACCAATGTCCACTATTGAATTAAGTAAATCCAACATGTTCTTTTTTTCAGTGTGGGGGGATTCCATGGCAATCTAGGCCTGCCGAGAAACATAGTCACTCTAACGTGTCCTGGGTCTTCCCCAGGGTTTCCTCCCAGTGGGACATGTCCGGAAAACCTCATCAGGGAGGCGTCCAGGAGGCATCTTCACCAGATGCCCATGCCACCTCATCTGGCTCCTCTCAAGGTGGAGGAGCAGCAGCTCTGCTCTGAGCCCCTCCCAGATGACCATGCACCCTATCTCCCTTGGAGATAGGGTGGAAGTCCAAGGTCTGGTTCTTTCTGTCACTATCCACAACTTGTGGCCATATATGAGAGTAGGAATCTAGACCCACTGGTAAAAAGAGACCTTTGCCTTTCAGCTCAGCTCCTTCTTCACCACAACAGACCAATACAGAGCCCACATCACTGTGGATGCTGCACTGATCCATCTATTGATCCTCCGCTCCATTCTTCCCTCACTCATGAACAAGACCCCAAGATATTTAAACTCCTCCAATTGAGGCAGTATCTGATTCCCTACCAGGAGAGGGAACTCTACCTTTTTCCAAATGAGGACCATGGTCTCGTATTTAGAGGTGCTGATTCTCATCCCAGCCACTTCACATTTGGCTGCAAAATATCTCCAGTGAGTGCTGAAGGTCCTGGCCTGATGAACCCAAAAGATCTGCAAAAAGCGGAGACCTGATTCTGAGGTCTCCAAATCGGACCACCTCTGCTCCTTGGTTGCAACTAGAAATTCTGTCCATAAAAGTAATGAACAGACAAAGAGCAGCTTTGGAGGAGTCCAACCCCCTGGGAAACAAGTCTGACTTACAGCTGAGAATGCAGACCAAACTCTGACACCAGATGTAGAAGGAACAGACAGCCCAAATTCTGGTACCCCATACTCCCAGAGAACCCCGTAGAGGAGTTCCTGATGGCCATGGTCGAAAGCCTTCTCCAAGTCTACAAAATACATGTAAACTGGTTGGGCTAACTCCCATGTGTAGGTTCCCTACAGGAACCTGCCAAGGGTATAGAACTGGTTCACAGTTCCACGGCCAGGACAAAAACCACATTGTTCCTCTTAAATCCAAGATTCGACTGTCCAACAGACCCCCCTGAATAGACCTTACCAGGGAGGCTGAGAAGTGTGATTCCTCTGTAATTGGAGCCCACTCTTCTGTCCCCGTTTTTCAAGAGGAGGACCACCACCCCAATGTCCACATGATGTTGCACAACCATGTCAACCAAGACAGCCGCACAATGTCCAGAGCGATAAGGAATTCAGGGCAGATCTCATCCACCCCGCAGTGCCTTGCCACCCAGGAGTTTCTCAACCACCTCTGTGACCTCAGTCCCAGAGACAGATTGAGGTGGGATTGAGGAGGTCCTAAAAGTATTCCCTCCACCAGCTCACCGTGTTCCAAATTGAGGTCAGTAGGGCACCATCCCCACCATACACGTTGTTGGTGATGTACTGTTGCCCCCTTCTGTGCTTCCAATTGGTGGACCAGAATCTCTTTGAAGCCATCTGGATGTCGTTCTCCATGGCCTCTTCAAACTTTTCCCTTGCCGGGTTTTTGCCTCGACAACCACCAAAGCCTCATTCCACTGGGCCTGCCGGTACCTATCTGCTGCTTCTGGAGTCCCACAGGCCAAGAAAGCTCTATAGAAGTCCTTCTTCAGCTTGACACTGGTGTCAAGCCTAACCACTGGTGTCCACCAGCGTGTTTGTGGATTATCATCACGACAGGCACTGACAAGCTTATGGCCACATCTCTGGTCAACTGCCTCAACAATAGAGGCACAAAACATGTTCCACTCAGACTCAGTGTCCCCTGCCTCCACCAGGATGAGGCTGATGCTCTACTGGAGATGGTAGTTGAAGCTTTCTCTGACAGGGGACTCCACCAGTCATTCCAAACAGACTCTCACAATACATTTGGGCCTCAGATCTGACCGGCAGCCTCCCCCACCATAGAAGCCAACTCACCACCAGGTGGTGATCAGTTGACAATTCCACTCTCGTCACCTGAGGGTCCAAGACATATGGCCACAAATCTGATGATGCAACAACAAAGTTGATCATCGATCTGAGACCTAGGGTGTTTTGGTGCCAAGTGCACATGTGGACACCCTTATGCTTGAACATGGTGTTTGTAATGGACAATCTGTGAGTAGCACCAAAGTCCAAAAACAAAACACCACCCAGGTTCAGATCACAGGAGCCATTCCTCCCAATCACACCATTCCGGGTGACACTGTCATTGCCCACATGAGCACTGATATCCCCCAGAAGAATAATGAAGTCCCCAGCAGGGGCACTCTCAAGCACCCCACCCAAGGACTCCAAAAAACAAATTTGTGTTTATTGTTCTTACGATTGTATATTTGCTATCACATTGTTGTGAAATCAGCAATTACCAACTATAATTCTCTTTGCTGAAAAGCATTTGAATCTGGATCAAAGTTCAATCCAAGCACAAAGCTACCAAAAATAGAATATCCTCTGGCATGTTTTGTAATTAATTCTAAGCCTTCAAAAATAGGAAGTTTTTTCTTAAACATTGTTTAAGAAAAGCCCACCTGTAAGGCCAAAAGTTTTAGACATATTTTTTCTGTTAACAGGAAATCTTTCTACTATGAATTTCTGAAAGGACTAAAATTATGAGAAATACTGCAACAATTAATTTCCTTTTGAAAGATTAATAAAGTATTTTCTAAATTAAATTTGAAAGAATCCAGTCAGAAAAAATCATTAGAAGAAAGATTCTTTAATACTATCAGGAAATAACTGGCCCTTCTTCTTTAGCTCCACAGAAACAGACGGCTTTAAAAGAAACCCTACATGTCCACAGCCATAACCATCTATATCCTCCACAATACTCCAGAACTTTGGGGGAATGTAGAGGGTTTCTTCTCCAATGTTCATTCATTTTTAACAAAAACCCCACACCCATGCAAATGATCACCTATGCAAATGAAAGTGGCATATGTCATAGGATTATTAAAGGATAAGGCATTATGCTGGGTGGAGGCTGCTTATGACAACCAGCAACTGGGCCAATTATCTTACACAAACTTCATTCATGAATTTAGAAAGATTTTTGACCACACCGTCAGGGGGACAGAGGCAGGCAAGCAATTAATTCAAGCCAAACAGAGAAATCTCTTTGCAGCAGAATATGCGATAGAGTTTCAAACCTTAGCAACAGATTCAGGCTGGAATGATGACACTCTCTGCCAACATTCTCTTCTGCACCAACTCTAGGATTGTCACCCTCGAAGGTGTCACCCCTTTGATGTCTTGGAAGTCCTTAATCCTACTGTGGTCAAGTTATGGCTCCCCTGCTCCATGAAAATTCCCCCCTCCTTTCATGTGTCCCTTGTGAAGTCAGTGGCATCCAGTGACTTGGTCCCTAAAGCCACGCCCCCTCCTCCCACCCAGTTGTTGGCTGGCCTACTCCATCGGGTGCTTGTTGGATGTACATTGCCGTGGCCAGGGCCTCCATTTCCTGGTGGACTGGGAAGGCTACAGTCATGAGGAGCGTGCATGGGTGCCACGTTCCTACATCCTGGATGTATCCCTGATCGGGGACTTGCAGCGTCACTGGGTTGATGGGTTTCCATTACCCGGTGGCTCCTGTTGAGGGGGGTACTGTTGTGATCCTGAGGGCGTGGCTCTGGCGGTGTAATCAGACATCGCAACTGCATCTAATCAAGCACCTATATAAATTACACCTGAGGATCTCAAGCCAACACCAGATTGTTGTTTACCATCTGTTAACGTGCTCATGCCCTTCTACTGTGTTTCTTGTTTTTTGATCTGTGACTAATTGAATTCTCTTGCGCTTTAGACCCATCTATTCCTCATTCTGCCTGTTCCTCGCTTCGCCCGTTCCTGGATACCTGTTTGTCCATTACCTGTCCTTGTCACCATTCCTGTCCTTTGGTTTCCACTATCATCAACTTTTAATAAAGACTATTTATTATGAATCTGTGTTTGGATCCAGTTCTGTCTAGCTTTCTAACAATTACAATGTGATTTTGTTCATGCATCCATCAAAGTGATGTTATTGTGTTTGCAGAAAGTAATACTGTTCATTAGATTTTTTTTCTAATTTTTTCTAATTTTTATTTGTTTATTTATTTTTTGTGGCAGCCATTAGCCTTGACACAGAGGACACTTTGAATTATGGAGGTTGTTCCCATCAACACATACTATCCTGCCAAATTTTGCCCCTTGAGCCTTGTCATAACTAAACCAAGGTCTTTAAATGGCAAAGGAGCAAAGGACTGGACCAAGACAGACATATGAAAGCTGGAGAGTGCAGTTGGCTTTCAAGGGGATGAAACACAAGCTTGTGTTTTTCCAAAACAAAAATTATGGAAGGGTATTAAAAAAAGAGTGGAATAGGAGATATTATTTTGTGAGACCTTGAGCATGTCTCTGTGTGCATGTGTAAGGGGATGACTGAGGAAGGCAAACCAGTTGGCTGTCGTCTACACCAGTTGGTTCCTGTCTCAATTTTTCAATTTCTTAAAAGCCAAAAGAAAGGCCTTAATATGGTCAGTTCTCATAGTGCCTGTTACAAATCCCAACAACAGCCATTTATCTTTTACCCCCCCGCACCCCCAACACACACACACACACACACACACACAGTCCATACACTTCAATATACACTTCTCCTCATCTCCAAAGCCCTATTGAGACCTTTTTGCTCTTGTGCTTTTTTTTCTGTTCCCTGTATGCGTTAGGGACATTAATTTTATTGAAGGACAGATATCCCTAAGGTTTCATTGGGTTGGTTGATGCTCTTATCAGTGAATGTTTTGACAACATAATGGAGACTTTTGAACAAAAGAGGAAGGGTAGATTGACAAGCTTACAAGCTGAAGGTTACTATTTCAGCTTTCTGCATGTGTTGAGGATAAGCAGTTGGATGATGTGAAGATTTGGGAGACAAGGTAAAATGGAAACAAATGGTAATCCGTAGAAGGAAAGCAGAAGGAAGGAGAATTCCTTTTGCAGGAGTTTTAAGTTAATTTATAAGGTGAAACATAAGGTGAAAAAAAGGTGTTGATTTTACCTCGACAGTTTTGGCCAGCAGCTGTTGCCTTCTTGACAGTATCTGACATGTCAGCCAGCAGGTTTTGACAGCCAGCACGTGCAGCATGCTCAGCGGAGCTGGCAGATCGGTTGGAGATTTGCTTTTGTCTTTTTTAATTTGCTGCCTATTACTGTTTATCCATTGTATCCCTCCCTAACCTGAACACAGACACTCAAGATGCTTACAGACTTTCAAACATGTACACTACACACATATACATGTGCACATGTATATTCATGCATATGCACACATCTGCACCCTCTAATTGGACAATTAAGAATAAAGGGGTCTTGGCCTCCTCTTTCTCTTCATAATTTATGTTAAAAACATAATTATTTACATAACAACACAACACACAGGCACCATACTGCACACACGCCACCCATTGCTGTCTTGTCTTTTTCTCTGTCCTGTCCTTTCATATTTTACATTGGTTGTTTTGTGTTCTCTCTGACAGAATCAGCTTGTCATCTCTTAATAAACGATGGTTGATTAGTCTGTCAATGAGGTGGTGGAAAACACATTCACTGTCACATACACAAAAATGAATAAATAGAAATGAAAAACAAACAAAACAAAGTTGTTGTAGTTGATTAATAGTTTTGAAAATCAGGGACATTAGTTTTATTAATAAATGCAGATGTGTGGGGTAGATTTGTGAATATTTTATGTAGCATGTATTACACATAAATACTTTGTTAAAGAGGAAATAGCATCTGACTTCTAAGGCTTTAGGTATGGAGACACAAACAATCTCGCTTTTGCAAAGTTTTAAATGAGGGACATACAACCACAGATAAAGAAAAAAAACTTTAGATAGTAGACTGTGTCAATACATACAACAAAGAGTAATCAAAAATGCAGAATCACTGAAAACTCATTACATGTTACATTTACATGTAAGATTTCCATAAGAATTAAAAAGATATGCTAATTAAATGCATTTGATTAACTGACCATGAGAAAATGGGACCACTACTATAAAAGCAAATGTTTTAGCAGTTTACTTCGAACAGACATACAATGACATCGTTTTTGGGGGGCAAATCAGTTTGTTCCGGTATCGCTTTTTTTCCCTCAAAAAAGAAGAAAGCTTGGGTCCTACAGAATTTTCAGCAAGATGCTGAACATCTTTTATAAGCTTTTGTGAGGAGTGCAATCACATCTGCAGTCATCTGTTAGGGGAGGAAGATCAGAACCAGTGACCTGAAAAAGTTGATAAAGCAGGTTGGCTCTGTCCTGAAGTCTCTGGATCTGATTATGTAAAGAAGGAAATGTCATAAAATGAAGAAAATCTTTGACAACTCCATGTGTCCTCTCTTAAATACAATGATTCAGCAAAAGAGTGTCTTCAGTCAGAGGCTTCTTGAGATTTGCTGCAGCAGAGATTGGCACAGGAGATCCTTCCTGCTCACAGCAATAAACCTCCATAATGACTCTTTGAAGAGACTTAAATCATGACTTACTGTAACAATAAATTTTCCTTTGGGGATTAATAAAGTATTTTTCGAATTTGAATCGGATTTTTACAGCCCTAGTGACCAGGTGGAGATCTCAGTCTCATGGACCCAATTGTCTACCTCAAAAAGAAGAGCGGGCACAAAAAAAAAAAAACACCCTGTCCCATCTACCTAGGCCTAGGACACATAAGGGCTTCTCATCCCCTAAAAAGTTACCAAGAGCCAAGTTACACCAACCACACCTGAGGATGTAGGGCCTGCCATTCTTTACCTTCAATCAGACCAGATAGATGAGTATTTACACACTGCTGGATGGACTGGAAGTGTGTGCTGTTTTGGATACTGGAGCAGGGAAAAATTCATTACACTTATACCACTACAACTTCCACACTCTGACTAAGTGCACTTAGTATGACTTAGAAGTATTCAGTGTTGCAGGTTGGATTGATGTGTGGAAGTCTGTCTCTCTATTCAGCCTGTTTCAGTCATAAGGCAATACAATGTGAATTGAACTCTGACATAAACCCAGTGATGCTGAGTCCAACGGGGTGGATGGCGCCTTGCTTGCTATTAATGCCATCTCAGAGCCCCAAGAGAAAGTTTTTCTAACTAAAACCAAAGGAGCTGAACCTTCTATGACTGATCCCTGGAAGGAGCGGTGCCAGGCACAAGAGACTGACCCAGACCTATCTGCACATGGCTACGAGTGAGTCCAGAGTGCCCGTCGTGAGAAAGTTTCACCCCTCAGTCCACCTGCAAAGACATATTGGAGCCAGTGGAAGTGACTCTACATCCGGGATGGCATCTTAATGAGACGATTCTACTGTCCGGATCGAACTCAGTTCTCACAAATTGTGCAACCTCATATCAACCAGCCTGATGACATGAAGATAGACATTTTGGGGTTGAGCAAACTGTAGGCAGATTGCAAGACCAGATGTTTCTGGTACAAGATAAGGTAAGAGGAAAGACTGTGGTTACAAATCCAGGCCAGAAAACAGCACAAGTGGCCATGGGAACTGTTTGGGTGCGACACCCAAAAGAACATGTTGTGAGGCCACTGAATGTGACAGAACATGGAAATAACTATATACACATAATACATAGCTACTATACCAAGTAGGTAGAAGTTTACTCTATTACCATTGATAAGGTTGTGACTGTGGCTAAGGTCCTCACCTCAAAATGGGTGTGTTGTAATGCAACACCACAAAGGTTGGAATTTCGAGTCTGAAGTGTTCCAAGGAACGTGCACTTTGTTCAGCATTTAGAAGACACACTCCATCCCTCTTTGGCCTCAGTCAGGTGGGCAGGTCAAGCGATTTAAGATTTAATGGCACCTTACAGAAAATTCTTGCTTCAACTGCTGAGAGTTGTCATTGGGACTGGGACCTTATATTCCCTATGCCAGGCCCTATCCCAAAGTCGGTCCTCAAAGGGTGGAGTCCTGCAGGTTTTAGATGTTTCCCTGCTCCATCACACCCTGTTACAAGTGACTGTATCATTAACAGACTTGTGCAGACCTTGTCGACATGCTGATGATGTCCATTAATTAGAATCAGGTGTGTTGATGCAAGGAGAGTTTTTTTTTTTGGTTGGCATTTCCACATCTCTGGTAGTGCTGTGACATAGCCAGTCAATCTAAAGTAATCAAAATCTAGTTTTCAGCTGTGTTTGGCCTCATTGTAATTTTGACAAATATTTCCCTCTTGGCCTTGGGACCGATAATTAAAACTTCAGTTTTGTCCTTATTGAGTTGCAGGAAGTTTTCTGCCATCCATGATTTACTATCTAAAATACATCCAAAAAAAAAAAAAAATCATCAATTGGCAGTGTGTCTTCAAAGGATATGGTGATGTATTAGCTGTGTGTCATCAGCATAGCTATGAAAATAAATGTCATATCTCTTAATGACATCCCCAAGTGGAAACATATATAAATTTAAAAGAATTGGGCCTAGAATTGGGCCTTGGGGCACACCACATTTGATTTTATGGATCCCCGAGCAGCATGTATCCATACTTACCAGAAACCTTCTATCTGTGAGGTAGGATCTGTACCAGTCAACCCGGTGCTTAAGTCTATTTATAAGGATTAGGTGGTCTACTGTATCAAAGGCTGCACTTGGATGCTGTAGAACCAGGACTAAAATCTTGTGTGAGTCCAGGTTGCACCTAAAATCAGTGATGATTTTTAATGAGGCTGTCTCTGTACTGTGCCTCATCCTGAAGGCAGATTGAAATCTCTCACAAACACAATTTTTGATTAAAAAAATCATTCAACTCAGTAAAAAGAAGTTTCTCTAAGTTTTTGTTTAAAAATGGTAAGTTGAATACTGGTCTATAGTTATTAAAAACATCAGGATTCAGATTGCTTTTCTTCAGAAGGGGCCTCACCATGGCTGTTTTAAAGGCAGAAGGACCTGGTGTTGGACCAACATCTGTCTGAAGACAGCAATTCACTGTATTTAAAAGCTTGCCCTCAAAGAATTTCTAAAAAAAAGTTTTTGAAGGCAAAGTGGGAATTGGATCTAAAAGGCAGGTACTGGGATTGACTTGGGAGAAAACTCTACCAAGCATCTTAGCATCAACTAGGACAAAACTGTCCAGCATTCTCTCAGGTAGAAGCACACCTTCAGTTTCATTAAAAACAGTTTTTTGGTCAAGTGAAATGTTGATCCTATAAGGTCAGTTTTGCTCCTGAAGTGGTCTGCAAATTCTTCGCATAAAAGGTCATTCGTAGAAAGTCTGTGTTTAGTAAAATCAGGGTTAATTAAATTGTTAATAGTAGAGAACAGGACTCTGGCATTATTTTTATTTTCAGTAATTAGTTTCCTGAAGTAATTGTTTCTTGCCTGTTTCACCTTGGTGTTATATATTTTCAGTTGTCCTTGCAGAATTTGATAGTTTATTGACAGTTTGTTTTTCCTCCATTTTCTTTTGGCTTTCCTCCAGTTGCGTTTGAGTTATCTCATTTCTTCATTTCTCCATGGGATGGGGGGCTTAGGTTTTACCTTTTTTTGTCTTTACTGGAGCTACTGGGTCCAAACTTGACCTTAGTTTTCTGTTAAAACTGTCAAGGATAAAGTCACAGGAACCAGGTGAAATAACTGGAGGAATCTTGTAACAGACTTCAATAAAATTTGCAGCCGTTTCTGATCTTAGGTAACATTTCCTCACAGTTCGCACTGAGGTCTCTCTTTGCATAAAACCAGCAATGTTAAAAAACACACAAAAGTGATCAGATGAAGCCAAGTCAACAACAGAGGACACACTAGTGGATATACCATGGCTTATGACAAGATCCAGAGTGTGTCCTCGGTTGTGAGTCAGTTGCATAACGTGTTGGTGAAGATCCATGGAGTTCAGCAGTTCAATAAACTCTCTGACCGTGGACTCCAACTGCACATCAATGTGTAAGTTAAAATCCCCAGAAATGATAATCATATTGTAGGAGGTGTATATTGTTGATAAAAATTCAGAAAATTATTTTCTCAGTTGAAACCCTTGGTAGAAGGGCTTGGTAGAAAGCAGCAAGTAAATAGAGAGAACCATTCACTGTTTGATATTTTGATGCTGTAATAGAGGTGAGGTGCACATGTTTGGAGTTTACATCATCAAATGTTGATGCCACAGAGGTACTCATCACAGCCCTTCTAGGGTCGGTCACATTGCACTGGTCCACTAGGGGTGGGGGTGGGGCTCGGGGGGCGGGGCTGCGGTGCCCTCATCATGCCTTTTCTCTCTGAGAATCCCCCAGGGCTTCTGGTTGGTAGTGCTGCGGGGGGTTAGAGGGCAACTTCCAACAACATTTTTTGTAAATGGTCATGAATATACCGTCAGTAGTTCCAAGGCACCCTTATGGAAAACATAAGAACACTACAACCATGTGTGGCAGAAAATCACCTCATTTTCTTAAGTATACCTCAGGTTGTTTTTATGAATTGAATGGGAGCCATACTAAGTCCCTACATCTAATTGAGTGACACAAATTATTGTTTGCCCTATTCCTAACATTTGAATTTGTGTATCCTCAATGTTTGGACTAAAATACATGCACATGCTCACTGTCAATAAAATGTACACATATGAAACAGTAATATGTATCTCTAGTGGTCCAGGATGTAAAATATAAGTGACATAGAAATATATTTGTACGACTCTGTTACAAGCTCCAAACACAAGCTGCATCTGCTGGTCCTCTGTTTTTTGTTTTTTGTTTTGTTTGTTTTTTTGGTATTGGAATAATTTAGAAGATTTTTGTTGCTTCCTGACAATTAACTACAGATTGCGCACTGTTGAAAACCTTTCAAGATAAGGTAAGATAATCCTTTATTAATCCCACAATGTGTGTATATATATATATATGAATAGGAATATGAAGAGTGAATGGATAGGTGGAGGAGTACTGCACTTTTTTAAAAAAATATATATTGTCTTTCAGTCTACTGGGAGCAGAGCTGGTTGTAGAGTCTCACAGCAGAGGGGAGGAAGGACCTGCGGTACCTCCCTGTAATTTCTTTTGAAATTAACATGGAGTCCATATGCAACTTACCACTTATACCGCCTATTTCACTTTCATCTCAAAATATAGTTTTGTACCAGTAACTGCACAAGACTTGAATAATCCATGTTTATTTTTTTTACAAAAGTGAAACAATCCCTTATATATCTTTCTTCTTTTTATTTATCTACTTTATTTTGTAGCTTACAGCAGTGTTTCTCAATTCAAGTCCTTGAGGGCCGCTGTCCTCGATGTTTTAGATGTTGCCCTGCTTCGAGACACCTGATTCTAATTAATGATCTTTAACAGGTTCTCATCCAGGTCTGAACAAGTCTGTCAATGATACAGCCACTTGTGTGATGGTGTGAAGAAGCAGGGCAACATCTAAAACATCCAGGATAGCAGCCCATGAGGACTGGAATTGAGAAACACTGGCTTGTTTTGGAAATGTGATACGATAGTGTCAGAAACTTAACTGGAAATATGTAGTTGGAAGCCAATTTCAATGGCAAAGAAACCATAAAAAAGTATATTATGAACTATCTGTGTCAATTTATTTTTAGTTTAGTTTCCAGGCTTCTAATTAAACCAAGTTAAGTTCACAGGCAGTCCAATTTCAGTTTAATTTGACAGGCTTTTTATTAGGATTGAGAACCTAATGAAAACATTTTCCAAACTGAATTTCATTGTTGTAAACTTAAACAGCATGTGATTTTACTTAAATTAATATACATTAGAATGATCCATGCTATTAAAAAATTTGAAAAATTTTAGAAGGTCTTTGAATATTGAGCTGTTCCCCTGGTTTTTGTACATGTAACCGCAATGCCTTTCACCTCTTTTTCCATCCCCCCTCCCTCCCACACTCAAACACAACAGCTTTTGGTATGACTGTGTGAGGTACACAGCTTGTGGTCTTCAGCTGTTGGCAGAAACTTTGTAAAACCCATATAGTGGGTGTCCAGCAGGCCCCAGTGATGTATATTTCTCAGGCAAACACTGTAAATCCACACTATGTACCAGATTGCCAACACTGATGAACAACCTCTTTTCAGGTTCTTCCACATTACAATCTACATTATGAATTCACCTTGCATGAGTTTAAAAGTTACAAATCCAAGAAAGTGCATAAACAGTTTTGTATTGGCAATGAAATTACTTGAAACTGACAAATGTAACAATGAATAATTTACTGAAAACTGACCAATGGAAATGAGACACTGCTTTGAATCATTTTTTTCCAACAACAGATCTTTTTTTTAAATTTGTTTTGTTTTTGTTGTTTTTTTGTTTTTGTTTCTTTCTTTGTTTGTTTTGGTCCAGTCCTCATGAACAAACTGCTCTTAAGGAGGACATGGAAGTAGTGTATATGCAAACAGAAGAGGAGCATATGTGGTGGAGCCAGCACCTGTCTAAAGGTTAAGCTGTGCAGACAACCTCTGCCCTTACTGCTGCTTGCGAATGTTCACTGTCTTGAAAAGAAATTAGATCAGGGGTGTCCAAAGTCGGTCCTCGATGGCTGGAGTCCTGCAGGTTTTAGATGTTACCCTGCTCCAACACACCTGATTCTAATTAAAGATCATTAAAACCTTGTTATCCAGGTCTAAACAACTCTGTCAATGTCACAGGCACTTGTGTCATGGTGTGAAGAAGAGGGGGAAACATCTAAAACCTGCAGGACTCCGGCCCTCAAGAACCGACTTTGGACACCCCTGAATTAGACTATTTCAGACTGGATCTCTTAACCCTTGTGAGATCTTATTTTTCTGTTTACTCCCCTTGTCTTATGGGTCAAAAATGACCTGCCCCAAAATAAAGCAGCTCAATTGAATTTTAAATCCAAAATCTATTTTGCATGATGAAACAACCTGTTATTTATCAGTTCAACTCAATTTAATTCATTTTTTTATCATGTATTTTTTGTTACACAATACAAAAAGATGATCACCAGTGACCATTATTAAACTTTTTTTTAAAACCACAAACCAACTGTCATAACACTTTTCTTTTACACAGTAAAATTATGTTATAGTATTATATAAATATGAAGTAATTACTTCTTAATTAATTATATTGAAAGGTAAAAAAAGTCAACAATCTGGAACTTTTTTGTCAACAGTTTATTCTTTTATATTTTTTTAGGAAGTGAATTATAAAAATACTTCTCTCATAACACAACAAAACAACAAAATGTTGCTTGACTTTGTGAACAATTTTCAACATCAACTCTATTAAGCACATGTAGGGCATCCATCCATCCATTTTCTTGATGGATTGAGCCATTGAGTTGATGGCAGTGAAATGTTGCCCTTTTAATCTTCCATAGGAATCCTCAGTCATAAAAATTATTGGTGTTTACATCCCACCCAATGCAGACAAAAAGCAGCATTAAACATGCTGTACAACTACATCAGTGAACTGCTCACTGGGTATCCAGAAGGGATCTATATTGTGGCTGGTGATTTTAACTAAGCAAACATGAAGAAGGTACTTCCTAATTTTTACAAGCATGTGGACTGTGCCACTGGAGTTGCCAACACACTGGATTACCAATATTAAAGGAGCTTTCAGAGCAGCACAGCACCCCCACCTTGGCTCATCTGATCATGTGACAGCATTGTTAACACTGGCATTTAGACCCCGACTGACCAGAGCCAAACCCATTGAAAAACGGGCTAGGGTTAGGGTTAGGGTAACACTGTAACACTTCAGCACTGTTTTAACTGTACTTACTGGTGTGTTTTAGGAGAGGCTTCCTTTAAAAATCAGGCTATAGACCTTGGTGAGTATGCTGAGACAGTCTCATGTTACATTAAAAAATGTATGGATGATGTAAGAGTACAAAAAAACCTTAAAAGTCAGAACTAATCAGAAACCATGGATGACCATTGAAGCTAGGGCCAGGCTGAATTCGAGAAATGTAACTTTTAAATTGGGGGATGTAGCTGCTCTTAGGTCTACAAGAGTCAATGGAAATAAAGCAATGAGAACAGCTAAAACAGCTCATGGCTTCAAAATCAAGACCCTTTTTCAAAATCAAAAGGCTGTGGCAAGGAATAAAGTCAGTTAACAACCTCAAGCTAATGCCTCAAACCTTTAATAATGACTGACTTTCTAAATCTGACTTTCTAAATCTGCTTAACAGATCCATCCATCCATCCATCTTCTTCCGTTTATCCATATTCGGGTTGCGGGGGCAGTAGCCTAAGCAGGGAGGCCCAGACTTCCTTCTCCCCAGCCACTTCATCCA
>JAOWBL010001818.1:0-14672 GCA_028564865.1 Zenarchopterus dispar
TACAAAGAGAGTGAGAGAGATCAGAAAACTAACATTGTGACAGACTCCTTAGACAAACAAGGAAGGGATGAGAAAACCAGGATGGAGAGGTTTTTTTTTCCCCCCAAAGCAAATATTCATAAAATATAGGGAAATGTATGTTACTGGCCACAGTAGTAGTCAGAATAGTTTAACTGTCATGTTTCTGTTTGTGGTCTGCCGCCTACCTGTGGTTGACCTTAACGCCTGGCTCCCCTCCATCTTCTGACCCCATAGCCTAAAGACATTTTATGTGTTTTCTGAGAGAGGAGACATCTTTTTATATGCTAACAGTCTTGACTTTAATAACTCAGGCACGTCCTTCTCTCCTCCGTCATGTCATATTGTATGTGGCTCGCTGACATGAGCACATCCTCCACCGATCACACTTTATTTCTTCCAGGTCTCTGTCTTTAAGGTTTTATCCCCATTTTTAGCAAAACCACATGTTTCACTATTTCATCAAGCACCATTGCCAGACGTGAACCCAAACAACAAAACATCAAATGAACATTTGTTGTGAATTTCAATAATCTGAGGATCATGTTCATATACAAATACAGCTGTAGTAAATGCAGCACTTTTAAATTTGAGATCTCTTTTAAACAAGATTTTTTTTTCTTATTATTAATGACCTGGTCTCAGGCTTTAACACTGATTGTATGTTTTAGCTGCAATGTGGCTGAGCACAGATGGGACAGCAGTCCTCATTCAGGCCTCCCCTCTCCAGATTTGATAACAGAAGTGGAGGCACACCAACTCTCACTCCATGTCCCTTGGTTGTAAAAGCATTATATTTGATAAGTATATTTTAGCTGGATATCAGTCATTTATTTTTAGCACCCCTCCCACTCTTTGTGTGATAGTTTACATATGTAGCCTTGTTCTAATTGTCTCTCCAGCTAACCCTTCAGGAGGGTTGGGCAGAGCATTCCTGATATTGTGGGAGATGAAGGTGGAGCTGAATCTGGATCTATGACCATAGTGGAAGATGACACTACAGAGGTGTGACAGGAACACAGTGGGTTCAGGCAAGACAAAAGGTCTGTGTGGACAGGGGCAGGAAAACAGAATGCAGGGTTTTAGTGCTCAGTTCACTGGTTCTGCCCAGGTTTCCATCAGTGTTCATTCTAGGGATACACTCAGTATTACTTTTATCATTCATTTTAATATCTAACTCAGCATTTAATATTGTAATGATGTTTTTGTTAATACTTGTATCTACAGAATGTCTTTAGTGATTTCTCACCGCTCCTGCTCAGTTCCTGTTGTTTTGTTTCATTCGTATGGGTTTATGTTTGTTTGTCTGTTTTTGTGCTGAGTCGTGTATCTTCTGAGCCGCTGGCCTGCTGTGGTGTGGTTGGTAGTTGGATGTTGGGGTTGGGTGGGTGTGTAGGTGAGGTGGCTGCCGGTGGGGGCATGGACGGATATACAGACTAATCCAACTTGTTGAAATTATTCATATTAACACCATGCTGTTCACCTCAAAGGTCAGGACATTGCTGCACCAGTGCTCACATATGGCATTTTGTGAATTATCAGCAACTATTTTGACTTGATTAGATGTGATAATAATAGAAAAATGCGATACTGAACACTGAAGATGAAATACTTTTTGGGTTATTGTAAACCTGTTTGTGCTAGGTTTATTGAATGTGGTTAAATAAAATGTGAAATTGAGACAGAGGGCTAAATCTAAGTGACTACTCAACAATATGTTCCAGATAAAAATAAATCTGCAATAAATGCAGGAGACAAATTTAAATTTGCACTGACTGAAGAGAGAGGAAAGTACATCGACGTTGCACCAGGAAACAGATTTGAACTTACAGCCAACTTTTTTGGTTGAAATTTTAAGCCACAATGAAGGCGGAGTTCTCTTTCTGTGTGTTTGAGGCAACGAATGGACGAAGAACCAAAAATGTAAGGCGACTCAGAAAAAGCAGGTCTAGAGGTCATTTCATCCAGCCATATCCAATTGGCATGCTCAGTCAGTTGAATTCAGTTCTCTTAACATCACCTTTGAAGTGCATCACACTGCAGCATACATACACACACACACACACGTGACCAGTATTTCTTCTGGAAACAGTGTCGGGGCGCATGTATGTGAGTGTTTGTGGGAGACACCATTTGTACTGCTTTTGTTGTCAGCAAGGGAAATAAGGATTTTCATCATGTTGTTGTCCCATTCCACTTTAAAATGATATCAGTACGTCCTTAAGAGCCGACCCATTCTATTCTCTTCTATTGCATTCAATCCCAAGACATTGGCGAGATTGATGGTGCAAACACTCCATCACCTCCCTCCCGGATCCAAATTGCACTTCAGGTATAGCAAAGGCAATGGGGTCAGCTCGTAATCTGGTAGAACATAATGACTCTCATGCATAATAGAATCGTTTTGTGCTGTAATAATAATGCAGACATGGAGATACACCGTTTCCTGGACAATCCGTTATTTGCAGGAGACATTTCCATTTAAACTTTCTGTTCTTTAACCGGTGACTTTATCCAGAGATGCTTGCAATAAGGAGCACAGCCCAAAAGCATATGGCTAATATAAACTAGAGATTCTCATGATGAATAGCCAGCTATCTGGGATAGGTGATGTTCTGTGGTGTCTGAAGAGAGAGAGAAAAAAAGAATCATACATTTCTTTACTGATATAGTATGTCATTATTATTATTATTATTATTAGTGTTATCATCGGGCTATTTATTAGGTTTCGATGACTCTTCCTCACTTAAGTCTGATGTCTGAATCCTGAAACGTTTTTTAAAAAGAGCAAATTTGAATGCACTTTAACTGAGCTGGCTGTGGTGTAGAGGTTAGAGTTGGTTGCCCATCAGCTGGAAGGTCACCAGATTCAGTCCCCAGCCCTCATCACATGCCAAAGTGTCCACATTTTGCCTGCATTGCCCCAGACTCTCCCAAGCCTGGATGAATGGGGGGGATTGTGTCAGGAAGGGCACCCCATGTCAGAAAAACCTTGGCAACATTGGTTATATTGGAAATATATCCCCAACCCACACAGTAATCCGCAGTTGCAAACAGCTACAAAGAGAAAAGCTGAAAGGTGGAGAAAAAAAAGTTATGGAAGAGTTAAAGCTTCCAACACTCAGCAAACTTTATGCAAATTGGGAAATCTAATAAACAGAGTTTTAATAAGAATATTTTTATAAAGAAATAAGCTGAGCCTGTTTCAGTTGGTAAACTATAGGTTCTGATTATGAACAGATAAACTTTTTGTGACTCAACTCTGATTTTTGCTTTTCCTGGTAGACTGCTCCACTCAATATTTAAATGAGCTCATTGTGCCTGTCGGTAAATCAAGACAGTTTTAGGACTTTTCTCACAGAACCGAACACTTCCATTTGTGGGTTTATGATTTGTAACCACTTGATAATTTCCCCGGGACAGTAAATCTTCTGACTTCTGTTCTCTGTGGGTGTAAATGTCAATTGATATGTTGCTCAGATCTCTATCCGGGTATATCTGCCTGCGTGCATGTGTATGCGTGTGCATGTAATCCACTCAGCAATCAGCAGCACTTATCCTAAGAGAAATGTTTCTGTGTAATTGCGACTCTTAAACTTATTTCCACTTATCTGTTGCGAATGTCAGTATAACTGCTTTTTAACATCAAGGTCCTTTGTTTGAATTAGTGGATTATAGGTAGATAAGTGCATAAAAGAGACGAGCTCACACTAAGGAATGTCATTGATTTCACATCTTTTTGTTTTTAGTTTCTGTCTATAAGATTAAAAAGAAAGTTAAAGTCAGTGAGGGAATTTATCAAAGTCTGTTGTTGGAGCAAGTTAATTCAAAATTCCTTCAGCTTTGTTTACACCAGACAACTTCCACACACCGAATATGAATCCACATTCAAGTTTTACAAAGTGCACTCTCGCTCTCATATTCCATTACTGATGACATACGACTTTACAAACCAATATGCATGCTTTTGTTTCTCCGCATTATTTTAGTTTAATAGCGTTTCTGTCTTTGCGTTCGGTGGAAGTCATCCTGTTTGTAGAATTCTTTGCACCTTTTCTTCCTCTATCTGTCTTTCTAACACAAATCTGATGAACTGGAACTGTAAATAAAAGATGTGAAACTGCTACAAATGGTGTAAGTAAAGCTTTTCTCTCTAACTGAGGTTTTTTGTTCTTTTCAACCTCTAGATAGAGCTAAACAATATATCGGAAATATATCACATGTTTTTTTAATGCAACATGAGAAAATTAAATATTAGCATTTTTCAAAGAAGATAACAATCGTCAATAAAGTTTTAGGTCATGTCTTATTCTGGGGTCACGATCATGACACAACAGTCACTGACTTTGATGTTAAGTTGAAGCTGTTATTTGTTCATTTAAAAAAGTAAAATAACATTTGAAAGAAATTGTGTTTTTCAGTTTAATAAACAAATTATTCTTTAATTTACAGAGTGATTGAAATCAGGAGGTGGAAGTCCAGGATAACCGACAGTGTGGATGGGTTTACAATAATGACACCTGTCTGAGGTATACAACGGTACATTCGGATATATTTCTATTTCCATTTTGTGTCTGTGATCTTCAGTATTAATGGTGAATAATTAATAGACATTGGAACTGGAAAACAAAGCATTACATTTTATAATTTATATAACATACTCTGACTGAAGGTCTCGTCCCTGATTTGCATCCTCATCACATGACTAGACTGAGATTTGATGAAAACCAGCAAAAAAACCTGTAATTTTAAATTAGGCCTGCACAGTATTAAGAAAGGATCCAATTGCTGAAAACTGAGAGGATGCTATACACAAATATTTAAATATTTAAATACTACTTCTCCTGAGGTAACCTCTCCAAGGGATGAATAAAGTTCTATCTGATCCAGTTTTATCTCATCTAACCTAATTTATCTAGACAGTGTTGTAGGGACAATGAACCAAGTTACTTGGTGGCAATGAAGTCAACAGATAATTTTACCAGAATATGTTATTAAAACAATAAAACATTTTATTCAGTAGCCTGTTGGAAGGAAACATGGAATAAATAGATTAACATGCTGCACAGCCTACTGTCAGGAAGTGAGTACCTAAATAGAAATCTACCTTCATGCTAAGTTGTTGGCCTAAGAAAGTATAACAAAAGGGAACTTCCCACGATGGAGTTAAAATGTCTAGAAAAACACACATTGTATTGGCCCACATTGTAGAGATGATGACGCAGATACTATTAAACTGGTTCTCAGATTTCTCACTTGTGACTCTATTCATATTTAATGTAACAGTAAAAACAAAATCACAGCTTATAGTACATTCATTTGAGTCCCTGTAGTACTTAGCAAATGTCCCATCTTTAACAGCTTTCAAAGAAAGACGAGCCTTTTTAAAAATTTTGGCGATACTTTCAGACACTTTATGACCTTTTATGTAATCTTATCAAGTCTTATCAATCATGCATGATCATTTGCGATCGGTACCAAAATTCATTCAGCTGCATGATAATGGCCCCCCAAACATGCAGCCAAAGTCATTAAGAGCTAGAGGAGTGACATGAACAACAAGGAGTCTCTCAGCAGATGGTCTGGTGCCCTCAGAGCACTGATCTCGGTCTCAGTGACTCACTCTGGGATCACATTAGGAAGCAGAAGCAAATGAGACAGCCTAAATCCATAGAGGAACCGAAAGGTTCTTCAAGATGTGTCCAAAAGTTCTCGGGCCAAGTACATTCAAAAAGTGAACTCGTTTCTGTTAACTGTGGTTTCCATTTAGTGAAATGATAATAAACTGTTTCTAGTATAAATCTTCAAAGTGAATTCATTTTGCTATTAGTCCCCAAAACAAAACAAAGCAATCACTGGACAAGGGAAGAATAAAGTCCTGTGCTTTCAAAGGACAAAGATTATAAACAGCTGTCAGATTGGCTCCAGCTTCAGAAGTGCATTTGGGTACAACTATGAATATTTATCACTTTCAAAGACAGCACAAATTTCCTTTTAAAGAAATGTCTGATCTTCTTTCTGTTTCTCAGCTGTGTCTTTTTATATGAGTGATAGAGGAAATTAAAGCTGAGTGCTGTGCTCCCAACACAGTGATCTGTGTTTTCACGGAGGCCCTCTTTGATGCTGTAATGAGCCCAATGTGGTAGGATATTATTATCCAGAGAGAAAGCAAGTGAAAAAAAGAGAGATTCGGAGACCTAAAGGAAAATAAGTGGTGGAAGTGAAAGAAAGTCAAGGGGGTGGGATGTTAGAAGCTGTCAGAACAAAGGAGCAGTTAGTTTGACTCATTGAGCAGATGAACAAAATGCAGTTTTAATGTGTAATCATTATATACATGACTGCACAAAAACGGTTTTGTTTCAGCAAATCTGCATCATGGAAAAAAATATGCAATATACAAAGTTCTCCTTATACAACCAGTGTGTGGACTTCATGGCATGGGAATCCTGTATTACCAGTGGAATACGATAATTCCAGTCAGGATTGAGACCAGAGAGACAGAAAAAGCTGGCACGTGGGAGAGACTGAAAGGATGAAAGAAAAGGTAATGTAGAGTGAAACAGAGGGAGGAAAATAGGGAAAGTGTCTCTGGAGTATAGCAGTCCCCCCGCAGCTCTGTGAAAAAAAGCTCTGGATATGAAAAGAAATCTGCATGGCTGCTTCAGTGTACACACAGAACGGGAGAGCAACCATGGGAGGGCATCCACTGGTTCCGTTACTGCCAAATTACTCTTGATCTTCCCAACAAAGAACAGGGACTTCAGAGCCGAGATTTATTTATTTCTTTATTTTTTACTTATTTATCATGAATTCTGGAAAGATAAACTATGTGTACACACAAATGCACACACTTAAGTGCAGCCTCTTTCCACTCTTTGCCTCATTCACAAGCTACATGTAGGCTCACACACACAGTGATGGTGTTTGTTGAGTCTGAATGGAGTGATCCAGTCCAGAATTACCAACATTAACTGTCAGTGTGTTGCTTCTCACTGGAGGTATTGTTTTGCTTCTGAAGTTGAGGAAAATTAGACGTGTAAGGCTTCCGCACAAATGTCAGTCAATCAAATTGCAAGTAGCGTCTAGGTGCTGACCAATCAAATCATGAATGTGTGAAGCAATAGGAGGCATTACTGACAATTTTACAACCCCTATTACAATGAAGTTGGGATGTTTGGGATGGAAAATGTAAACAAAAACAAAATACAATGATTTCCAAATGCTTTTAAAAAACTATATTCATGTAAATACACTACAAAGAAGAGATATCTAATGTCCATTGCAAATATTCACTCACTGTGAACTAGATGCCTTTTATACAAAAACAAGCTGGGACAGGGGCATGTTTACAACTGTGTAATATCACCTTTCCTTTTAACAACTCTCAACAGTCATTAAGGAACTGAGGACACTAATTGTTGAAATACAACTTCAGTTTGTCAACAGTCTGGGGTCACTGCTGTTGTATTTTGTTTCATAATGCACCTCTCATTTTTCATAGGAGATAAGTCTGGACTGCAGGCAGGCCAGTTCTGTACTCAAACTCTTTAATTACTGAGCTGCACTGTTGTAGAACATGCACAATGTGGCTTGTTTCTTCTGCTTCTTCTTCTTCTTCTTCTTCTTTTTTGCACCAAGGTGCAAAAGAAACATTAAAATGGCAGTTAAAGTAGAATTAAGACAACTAATAACAGTAAACAGTAAAAACTAAAACAAAATAAGACAAATAAATGTGCAAAATCTAGTGTAGTGTGGGGAATAAACAATTACTTTGATAAGCAGCAGCAAATAGAAAAGTTTTTAACATTGATTTAAAATAACTGTATATTTCATTTTTCTGGGAGTTTGTCCCACATGTGCGAAGCTTAAAACTGATTACTGCCTCCCCATGTTTGGTTCTGACTCTGGGAACAGAAAGCAGATCCTGACTCTGATGACCAAAGGGCTCCGGCTGGTTTGTAACAAGCCATCCCAAAAGGTATTTTGGCCCTAAATGATTCACTACTTTATAAACTAAGTGTTTTGAAATCAATTCTTTGTTATTTTTGATGTCATATATACAAACTGTTGATGTCTGATATCAATGATGCATTCAGCTTTACAAGAGAGATTTGGACATCTGGTGATTGCCTGATGTCTGTGTCAGAAGTTTTTCTTTGGGATACATATGCAAAGAACATTTTTAGTTTGCTAATCCAATAATTTTCTTTTTGATTTTTTGAGTGAATGATGTAGAGTTACATATAAAGCTGTTGTAAGTCAAGAGCTACTTGTACGTAAAGTTATCAGAGTAAGTAGTTTGCCCTTTTTCTTACTCTGCAAGGTTGCAGTAATTATGGGTGTTTTTCACCGAAAAGCAAGCAGCATTATTATTCCAACTGGAGCTGAAAAATCACCCAGTAACACTTCATAACGTTATGCAGATTAGAAAGAGGACAAAGAGCAAAAGAGTCTCATCTGAAAAAGAGACGCTCTTATCATGTTTTTTCCACCTCTCTGAGTTATCGCTGGATCCCCAAGGTCAACAGCTAAATAAATGTCTCTGTGGGGGAAATTTGCCAACATTCTGCAGAAATCTTGTCCAATTATGCGCTCTTTTGAATTCAAGTGACTTCCCACCCTTACCCCCTCTCCCCCCACCCATGTCCACGCACTTGTTCATTTTTGTTTTCAACTCTAAGCAATGCAAATATATTCACAAGTGCAAGGCATTTTTACATTACACAAGTTTTCAAGTGCAGTGCAAACTGCTACAAAATGATAGGTCCGGCCTCTGCTTTACTGTTATTCTGCATATTTATAAAAAAGGAATAAAATGCATAATATTCAAGCATAGCAGTTTAGCTGAATAAAATGTTCTGTTATTAAATAAAACCCAATGTAAATTAACTTAATAAAAGGATGTAACTTTTTACTTAAATATATATGTTTACTTTTTACATTTTCTTGTAAGCATTGCAACACACGCTCTGCAAAGTATTGTAAGATTAGAGTCTAGTCACAACATTTCCCAAATGACAGTTATTTTGACTTGGAATTGCAATCTGAGGATACCGCTGCATTTCCTGCTCATTTCTCCAGGACAGCAAGAAGAAGACTGGCCATCTTCTCCATCTGTTCCATCTTCAGGCTTCCAGCTCGCATCAGAGTGTGTCTGGCTGCAAGCTTTCACTGGATGATCTTTTCTTTCTTTTTTTTTTTGAACATGCACATGCTACTGAGGGATTTTTAATTCCTTCTAGTTCTAGTGTTTTCATCCAAACAATAAAGCCTTTTGTTTTATTTGATTCTGCAGCATTTTGAAAGAAGTTCTGGCTGTTGCCATAGTAACCCGGTGGTCATTGATTGTACCTCACATAAAATGTCCTGGTGAAACAAACAAACCCGGGATCCTTAGTTATTATTTATTTGATTATAATTTCCTTTACTACACAAAGTAGCCCCCAGTAGGTGGACTGTGGGTGTTAACATCCAACCCTGCTGTCGACACAGCTGTACTTGGGATTTCAGTGAAATCAGTAAAGGTTTGATTTAACCCTCTCACTTCAGTTTATATGGCACCAGATGCCCCTCACACATGTAAACACATGTCGAGTCAAGTCAAGGACGATGTTACATCACTGCGGGCTATTTGAAAATTAAAACAACACATGACCTAGTTCAAACAAGGTTCATTATTTTAGTTAAAAACCTGGTAGACCTCATAAATAAATGTAATTGAGAAATATGAAAAAAACACTTAACTATAATTCAACATTAATTACAGCATATTTAGCAGAAACAAACATTTGGACCTAAAAATTGCACCCAAAGCAAAAGGGAAAAGCACTTCAGGCGAACTTTTGATGAGTCATGGTCCTCAATGAGCCTTTGTTTTTCTTTTGCACGCCTGGAGTGCCCCCCACCCCCACCTCCACAGTACATATTCACACAAATGAACAAATAAGAGCTGCCACTCACCCAGATAGAAAGCCTTATCGCTTTCTAAGCTCAGCTGAATCCTGCCTTGGTTCTCTCAGCACAAACACTTGAGCATGCACACTCAAACCTGCGTGGCCGGGGCATAAACACAAACATACTCACACCATTTACACAATCTCTCCTTCTCCCGTTAATCTCTCCTTTTAGTGTCTTCTCTGTCCTATTATGTGGGGATTTTCCTTCTGGTGGGAATTCCAGCAGCATCCTCACCGAGGGCCATCTAATTAGCCACAGACGGATGACTTCCAATGCAAGTAAAAATGAACAAAGACCTGCAATCGGACAAATCGCTTTAACCCTGACACAAGAAGGAGGCCAGCCAGTCGTGCTGAACACAGGGAGCCACTGCCTACGTAATGACCCATCTGTGTGACGAGGCTGCATATTGGACTGCATTTTTGTTTTCGTGATTAAAAGAAGTGTACCAGAGAAGCAGAGCTCCTGTCGTCTGCACAGCTACTGTTAACCCATGTTGAGACCATCCCATGCTGGCTGTGCTCATCCTTACTGGGATGTCACAGTGGAAATTCTTGCATTCAAGGATTTCGGTGGTTTCGAACAAATAAGACCAGTTGAAATGGATCATAAATACTACATATGTTGCATTTGGATTGGATTGAATTAAACTGAACTTTTAGAAGAAAATCGGACCCCCACACCGTACACTGATGTACATTTTTTGTCAGTAGGCAACACATCATATAAAAATGTTATTCAAATTCCCTGGCTATTAAGTTACAAAAGAATTATTTTATATTTAATGTTATCATTTGCTATCTTTCATAAGAAGTAAGATTAAAATTTAAATTTCCTTCACTGCCTAATAAAGGAGTCATTAGTAATTAAATTAGCACTTGATGGAAGAAATTCCAAATTTTAAGGTATAAAACATGATAGAACGCAGTGGGAATTGTGTTATATGTTACATTGTTTTATAAACAATTGTGTTCTGTCAGGAAGCATGTTTGGCAGCGCTGGATTTTGTGCTTTTTTTAGGTGATGAAAATCTTTTAAAGCAGAATTAGCAGACTGTGAACCATAAGAGTGATCCTTTAAGAGACCCAGAAGCTGTTAGTGATCTTTTGGCCCCTATCCACTTCTCTAAAGCACCTTTTAATGCCCCCTCTCTACCTATGTCCATCCATTGTTCACTTTATTCTCGGTACTCTGTTCTTGCCTTTAAACGTATGTCTTTCTTAATGACTTTGTCTTCCCCGCTCCTCGCCCGTTACGTTATTCTTAATTCATCTGTTCTTTGACCTCTGTCAGTCCTTCTGCCCATGCACCCATGATGGACTGAACATGATGGATGCATCATCGCTATTACTGCTGGAGATTTCCCCCTCCCTTGTGCTGCTGGTGTAAGGGCCTTCATGCCTTCTTTACTCCATACTGGCCTTTTTATTATTTTCTCTGTACCATTTGCACTCACTCACTCTCTCCCTCTACCAACATCTCATTTTCTCTCTCCTCACCTCTATATATGTGCCCCGCTGACTATCACTCAGAAAGTAATCCCTTGGTTCTGAGTGGGATTGTTTGCCTGATTGAGACAACAAGGGACTTTTTGTTGACTCTTAGTGAAGTAATCTATACAGTAAAGTGGCGAGTTCTTCTGTGGCTAGAACCATTGGTTTGACGGTGCATGGACAGCAAAGTCTCTCAACTGAGAAGGGAGAGGATAATTTTTTTCTTTCTTGAAGGAATCGATTCAGGCATGTCTTCATTTTATTTGAAGTTTTAGATGCAATAAGCATAGTCCTCCTTGTATTTTCTATTTCCACCTAATTGTGTTAATAATAATAAACACATTAGTATAGCTTTGACAATTCAGTAGAGTAGAATAAGGCTTCTCTTAATATCTGTTGTACTTTGGGAGTAAAAGAATTCAAATGGATTCAGATCAAATTAGATAAATAAATGGATATATTTCAGCAAAATAATTGAAAGTAGTGTTCCAGTGGCAGGAAGTATGGATTTCTCTGAAACTCTGACTCTTGCTTGTTCTCTGACAGCTAGTTTGCCCTACAGGATCCACAAGTTTTCATGACATAAATGTCTATGGTAGCAGCTTGTTGCAGGAGTTCTTGTTATAGGTTATAGCTGCGAGTTTTACTGAGATTTTCCTACTGAGCTGTTTCCTCGATGTAACAGATTTATTTTAGAGATTTTTTTTCTTTACTTAAGGGATGCTTCTGATATTTTTAACATCTGCTATGGTGGTTAATGATAACAATTGTTACAGACAGGAGCAGCAAATTAATCTTTGAAAAACCTAAATATTTCCCAGAATGAGACACCAAAACCCAGATTAGTTAAAGAGTATAGATCACGCTTATAAGAGAGAGCAAATATGAGTGTAGACAAGGACACAGCAGGAGTATCTTTAATACATATAATGTGTTTCACTGAGAAATGGCTGCAGGAACATCTCATTAACTCCACTTCCTGGCCAGCTTTCAGACTCTACTGGCAGACAGAAACTAAAAGCAGAGTGGAAAAAGTTAAGAAGGCTGGATTGTAAGTGCTTGTGAATAACAGATGGTGTAATTCTGGACATGTTACTGTGAAGGAGTCTCTGATCCCCAGATGTTAAACGGCTAGCTGTGAATTTCCATTCACGCTGTCGGCCAAGAAAGTTCACCCATTTTATTTTGATAATGGTGTTTATCAGCTGGATGCATCAACCCTCAGATGAATGAAACTGTACTGTAGAAGGTGTCACAGCTCGACTGAATTGTTTATTGTATGTGTTTGAAAATGAGAGTGATAAAAATCATCTGAAGTCATTCTCATGTTTTGTGATCCCTTATGTCTTTTTTAAATCAGTTAAAATCTGAAAATGATCTAGTGTGTAGTCAGCCTGAGCTTGACCTTCACGCAGCTTCTCTCTGCTTCCCTCAAGGCTCTTTTCTTCTTGTTCAGCAGCTCTTTCAGGTCACTGGTGATGCAGGACTTGTTATTTGGGAAATACCTCTCTGAGGTGATGGGGCTAGCGTTCTCCAGACACAAGTTAATGTTGTCTGTAACGCGTTCAGTCAAGGCATCGATGCCAGCTCCACATGACTGACGGAGTGCACCCCAGTGCCTCTTCAGCCTCTCGTGACCACCTGCTCACACTTCTACAGTTCACATGAAGAAGATGTCCGTCAACCACCTTTACTAATCCGAAGCCATCTCCTGTTACTATGTAGGATAGATCTGGCACACCCATGTCTTTGTGTATGTGGATGCCTACATTTGTGTATCACATTTATAGAGACTTGCACATTTCCAGTGAGGATTTTGCATATGTTGGCAGCTGCAGATGGCTGCAGTTAGAAATGCATAATCACCAAGATCTAGCTGCTAGTTACACATGCACAGGCATATACAGTCCATTAGTGCCCTTAGTTGAGAAGATATGCACGCACAGCTGTCTCTGCCCCCCTCTAATTGTAATCTAAGTGAGAGCAGGGTGAGTGATGCCCTCCATCCGTTCAATTTCCTTTTTAGTTATATTTCATTACTAAGTAATGAACCTTCAAGCTATGTCTGAATTCCATTACATATTAAGTAAGAGTGGAATAATTTGTCAAATAAAGATAAACTTTGGCACTGCTTAAAAGTTAGTTTAATTTGATTCAGACTGTATGGATCAATATTTTTCCTTTTTTAAAATTTTGATATGTTGACATTCACTTGGTTAATTTTTTTGAAAAATATTTTAAAATGTAAATTTTATATATCAAACCTTTAAATGCCTTAGTGACTTTGACTGTACGTTCCTTATTGTGATTGTCTTTCTTCATTTATGATTTTAAAAAAATTGATATTTGGATCAGAGAGATTATGCCTTGAATGTGAGAGAACTTTCAAAGTTATAGATCACCATGTTCAAGTTGTGTTCTGACAGTGCTATTGGGTAAAATATGGAACAAGTGACATCACCGGGTGGTGAAGTTGTAGTATTTGGAGGGATGTAACCACTGCTTCAACCATGAAACTCCTAATTACTTCATCACTTTTACAACAAACCATTTTCATCACCATAAAATAATGCTAGTCATGCTATTGTTGCTTGATGCCACTATTACTTGTTTTGTTAAGGTAAACTCCTTAATGACATTAGTCATTTATGTTTGGTTTAGTATTCAGGGCCAGATTTTTTGACTGTTATGGTGCCTTTATGACAGTTAATGAGCGTCATTTACAAGAACAACCAAGGAATATTTTCATGTGTTGAATCTGAGAGAAGATTTCACATATGTGGATGGAAATGTGACCTAGATGTAGCCGACAAAGAAATGGAAAGAAATGTACACAGCCTGACTTTTGTGGCTTTGAGAGTCAGGAATAGAAACGGGTCATACAAGTCACGCTTTTGATTTCTGCTGGCTGTTAAAAACGTTGGCCAGCTTCAAAATGAACTAAGTTTGCCACTACACCCTCTTTATAACGATGGGATTATATTTCTTAACTGCAGAAATGATTCTATCTGCATGTGTTTGATTGCTTCATTTTAGAATTGTTTTCCTGTTTTTATGCTTTTATTTTTGTTTTATTAGATATATTTGCTTATTTTATTGTTGATGTGGGGATTTTGTTTTAAATGTGTCACACACACACACACACACACACACACACACATATATATATATATATATATATATATATATATATATATATATATA
>JAOWBL010001820.1:0-14670 GCA_028564865.1 Zenarchopterus dispar
CTGTTTTAAAATGCGTGTTTGAGAATTAAACCAGGGAGTCAAACCTCTCTGATTGTTTACTTTCTTTCTCAGAGGAGCTACAGCATCCAGAGTTGTATGTAGTGAGTGAATACTGAAGTGACAAAGTTTAGTCAAAACCAAACTTTATAATGCTGCCAAAATGTTTGGCTATGACCCTCACCAGTGTGTCTTGAATCTCCCTCTGGGCCTCCTCCTGGTTGGACATACCTGAAACAGTTCCTCAAGGAGACATCCAAGAGGCATCATAGCTAGACCAAACCATCATCACTGGCTCTTCTCAGTTTGGAGGAAACTTCTCACTGAATCGCCACCTTTTAATGCTTGAGTTGTTTGCATGGTTTTTGTCCAGGGAGATCAGTGTTTGGCAAACTCTCCCAAAGCAAACTAGTCCAGGATGAAGAGCCAGACTAAGACTCCAGTTACACTTTGAGTCTTGATTGCCAATTCTCATTTATTGCTTTCTATATGATTTGTCTTGAAAGTAACCCATTTCTGAAATCTGCATTTATACCTGTTAACACCTGGGGAATTAATGTTTATGGGGAGAGGAAACAAGACCCTATGTTGGTTACTTATGCCTCGTCCCAAAAACATTCTGTATGAGGGTGGAAATGGACTGTCAGTGTTGACTCAGTAATGACTAGATATCCTGATGATATTGTTCAGCAATGAGTTGATTATGTTCTTATTTTGTCTTCTTTGAGTTTGAGTCGTCTCTTCTCATTCATCACCACCAGCCCAGTGATTACAAACAGCAAACAGAAATGTAGCAACTATCTCAGCTAATTCAAAGTTCACTTTGTTTCTCCAGTTTATTTTTTTCTGATTCTTGTTGTATTTATCAGAATGGAAGGCTGTCAAGCAGGAAAAGTTTTGTAATGCTAAAGCCAAGGGCTATGCCAGTGACTTAAAGAAAGTGACTCAAATGTTGACTCTATTCTGGGGGCTGTCCTGGAGCCTCTGGAGATGATTGTGTAAAGGAGGATACTTCATAAACTGAAGAAGATCATAGACAACCCTGACCATTGTCTTCACAACACAGAGATTCAGCTACAGATTGTCTTCAGTCAAAGTCTTCTACAGATCCGGTGTACCATGAGACAGAAGATCCTTCAGACATCTACAGCAGATCCTTCAGACCACTACAGGAGATCCTTTCTACCCACAGCAATAAGCTTCTTCAATGTATCTTTGAAAAGATTTAAATCATGACTGTTGCAGCAATTAATTTCCCTTAAGGCGTTAATAAAGAATTGAAATGAATTGAATTGAATTGAATGGTAGTTTGCTGAGTTAGTGGGTCCTACCAAATCCATCACTGTAATGGAGACAATTGAACAGACCGGGGACGAGGTCGGCCCTGTCACAGCTCCAGGCTCCTAGGTTTTACCCTAAATCCCCCTTCCCCCATTTATTCACACACCTAAACACGACCCATCAACCTGCCACTTCACATTTAATGCCTGACTTTGCTGTGCTTGTGATTAAATCGCGTTTGTTTCTTATTTCAGCTGCCATGAATGGAACGAGACTTGAGAGCCCCACTCAAGCTCCGCTGGATCTATGAGCCCCGACATTCAGTAATATGAAACCACGGGGTAATTTATGGCTGCCATTAGCTGGAGACCTGCAAGCTTACCCCCTCATATAGATTTCTGGGACCTGACTTTCGTGAGAGCTGGTATGACACAGACCATCCAGTTTCATATTCTGCCTTTCTAACATATGTGTGAGCATGTGGACGTCATTTGCCCTCTTTTATGAGTAAAACAATAATTTTCCACACCCAACAGCATGTGTGTGTTGCAGTACTGCCCCTTACCAACAGGTGGTACTGCAGCTCTTTGTTTTTTCTCTGAAGGGGAGACATTCATGAAGCTGAACGCAAATCTATCAGATCTGCTGTTGCAAAAGCAAAGCAGAGAAGGAATGAAAGGAATTCAGAGAATTTAAATATTTGGAAAAGATGGGAGAAAAAGAAGAGAAGGGGGGGTACAATTTGAAGAAAGGACAGAATAGAATGAGAGGAGACAGACAATGTAGGAAAGGAAGAAATGTCACTAAAAATGTAAGTAAGAGGTGTTGTGAAAGAGAGGATAAAACGCTTAAAGATAGAAGATGATGGTAGCACAATGAATGTAAAGAAATTAGGAAGAAAAGAAACAGCAGGGATAGAAGATAAGTAAGAAAGATAGAAACCTTGTCAATAACACACTAAGAGTACATTAAACAAGAATCAAGTTAACCCTGAAGCCATTTGGAATATTTTACTAGTGGATAAAGGCAATAGTCTATTCTGCATGATTATCAAATAGGCAAAAAAAAAAAAAAAAAAGAAGCAAAGTGAAAGGAAGGAAAAGGATGAGGAAGATCCTGAGAACTGATTCTGAAGCTGATGAGGAGAGACAATGTTAAAGAATAGATGAGATGAGGAAGAGGAAAAGGGGAAACTGGAAAATGGATATGTGTGTGTAAGTGTGTGTGCTGATGTGCTTGGCTGCTGGTGTTTCCGTGTAGTTCCATGTTTGTTTGTGTTTGACACAGTGACAGCCATGTTTATTTGTGTATGAGAGGGAAGAACAGAGGAAGAGACGTAGACAGATGGGGCTAAGAGGGGTGAAAGACATTAAGTGTGTCATGTCCATCTGTGAGTGCGTGTATGTGCATGCTTGCTGAGTTTTGTGTGTGTGTGTGTGCGCGTGCATACATGTGTATGTGTGTGCGTGCATACATGATCTTTGATGCGGTGGCAGCAGCGGTACAGTGTGCCTGACACAGATACTAGGATTTATGCTCTCCACAAGACTGCAGATGGTGACAGGGGAAGCCTCTGCTTGCCTCCATTTCCCTGCACGACTCTTCCTCCATCTGCTCGCGCTTACCAACCGTCTCCTCCAGTTCTAATGTGAATATTTGCTTTGCTATTTTATACTCTCACAAAGGGCAAGTAGTGGGACTGTTAAAGTCAAAAGTCTCTATTATCTGTTGTCTTTTGAGTCTGTGGACTATGATTGTGGGAAAACTGTTCAGGCTCTGTGGGTCGTATAGCAGCATCTTAGCAGAGCCATACTGTGTCCCCCAGGCTCTCTGGTTCTTTTGGGGGGGCATCTTATGATCTGTGGACAACAAACCTGACCATAGAGCCAGGTGGCACATGTTTTAAATGACTGTATCATTGCCAGAAAAGTGCAGACCTTGGTCACAAGTTGATAATGACCATTAATTTGAACCAGGTGTCTTGATGTAGGGAGACATCTAATACATGCAGGTTAGCAGCTCCTCAGGACCTGAATTGCCCACCCCTGCCACCAAAGATAGTTCTTGATTTTTGCTGCTCACCAATGGAAGGTTTTTTTTTTTTTTTTGTGGGATAATGTACTTCTAAACTCCAATATTTGAACCTGAAGAATCTAACCATAACACAGACTAAAAGATGGTATATCAGCTTTTGCAGATTATTATTTGTTAAGGAAAAAGTAGAAAAAAATTAAAAACAATTGTGCAATACTAAGTATCCCCTTGGTTCATTGGCTTATAGATCCACCTTTAGCACCAACAACATGAAGTAGTTGTTTCTTGTATAACTATCACTCTATCACAACTTTTGAGAGTAATTTTGACCCCTTTTCAAAATTGGTTTAGTTCATTAAGGTTTTAGAGTATTCAACTAAGATTCAAAACAAAAGACACATAGTACTGGAAGAGGTTATACATAAAGATTTACTGTGCAAGGTCATTCAGAGGCACCATCGACATCTCTGGGTCCGGAGACATCTGGGATGGACCATCACATGGTGAAGACACAACTGTGGTCAGATGAATCTATATTACAGATCTTTTTTTATTGCTGAGCCAAAACAGAAAGGACCATCCAGAGTATTATCACTGATGGCAACAAAAGACAGGTTCTGTGATGGTATGTGGTCAGCGCCCTTTGCAAAGCTCATTTCCATGCCTGCGATGGCAACATTAATGCAGAAAAGTACAGAGATTTTAGTGCAACACATGTTGCCTTTAAAGCCACATCTTTTCTAAAGACAGTTATGTAGAGTAAAAGCACATTCTGCTGACATAATAAAGGCATGACTGAGGAAGAGGAGGGCACAGGTACTGGAATAGCCTGTCTGTAGTCCTGATCAGAGCCTTATAGAGACTGTGTGGAGGATTTTCAAACCAGAAATGTGGCTACAAACTCTTCAACTATTAGTGTCTTCAATGCCAGAAGACCTATTAGTGTTGTGAGAAGAAACGGCAAT
The DNA here is from genome assembly GCA_028564865.1 of Zenarchopterus dispar. Taxonomy (NCBI): domain Eukaryota; kingdom Metazoa; phylum Chordata; class Actinopteri; order Beloniformes; family Zenarchopteridae; genus Zenarchopterus; species Zenarchopterus dispar. Next base: position 4,278 of record JAOWBL010001820.1, read on the forward strand.
GTAACAAACTGGTATATGTTTTCCTGTCCCAATGACTCTGGAATGTGATGAAGACCTGAAACACAAAATTGGATAAATATTGACAAATAAAACAAAATAACAAAATATCTTAAATTCATATTGTCCGCAAATAAATCAAAGTTTATATAAATTTTGGAAAGTTTTCATCCCGGCTTCTTTCTGATTTGGGCAGGATAGTGAATGACATAAGTTTGAAGTTTTTCTGCCTTGCATTTGCTGAGAAAATTCCAGCAAATTGCAAAATTGCTGTGAAATTGCTTGAGCATACAAATTGTTTATACTTCCTCACATAAATGACATTGTGTCATTTTGAACAAGATTGTTAACAAGAAAGGGACATCCTGTCCCTTTCTTGTCCCCTTAATGCAGGAAAATTGCTGACAAACACAGATTTGCGAGAGCACAGCTCGAGTTCAAATGCATCAGACTTTCTCTGTGATGTTCTATGTAAATGCTCTCTGTCTTGTTAATTGTTTTTTCTCTTTTGATACAACATGGTTCAAATTGTTAAGTAAAAGTGTAGCTGTTCTGAATAATCAGATTTGAACGGATGGCTAGAACCCTGGTGTCAAAGCCTCCAACTAACTGCAGACATGCTGTGTCTCTGCAGACTTAATGAACAAGATGATTTGTACACATGGGAATAAACGTCCACACAGTCTGTTCTCAAAGATGAAAGTGATGGAAGCATGTCCGTCAAGGAATTCAATACTTCTGCAAACACTGTTAATTACCCAACAAACATATCCTTAGTGGTGTGCTGTGTTTTACATCTGGTCACTCTGTTTTTCACTATGACGAAGAACAAAGAAGAATCTGTGTAGGTGTGTCTTTGTTTTTTGGCTTTCTTTGCCCCATGATTATGTTTTACAGGTTATATCCTCCAGTGGCAAGAACAGACTTTTTACAGACAAACAATATATTATTCTGAACTGGTGAGGTTGCCAGGATTGGGTATAAAAGTTGGATCTACCAAGAACCAATTACCAGAACATCCCAGTGCTGTATGGCACCATTTAAAAATAGCTACTCTATTTGTTTTTCTGTTAGAATGCCCACTATTTATATATAAAAAATAATTACAAACTGAATGAAGAAAGATTAAGAGTAAAGGTTGAGAAATATCTTGCATGACACAAGCCACTGTTCCATCATTAAAAAAACAATATTTTCCTACAATGCAATCAAGTTTAAGTCCAAAGTGTCTTCCCAGAATGTTCAACTCATGTCAGATTTTTGTGAAAACATGTCTGATTGAACGTTTCGTTGAATAATACAAGTAATTTGAGTATGGTAAAAGTAATTACAGGGTCATAGTTGAAGTTCATTGTAGCTGCTGGGTTTAGTTGACACTCAGTTAGCACAAGCTACCTGGTCTTTGCTGAGCTTCGTCCTCGGTCCCTTCTAGATCAATCCACAGCCAGTCGCAGTGGTCTGTTACTAAAGCCTCAGTTACAATGAATGCACCAACGGCTGTGAACACTCTACGAACAATTTTTGGATAATATCCTACGACCTCCTTGAGGAATGTTTATAAGAATCCAGCATTTGTAGTCTGTTCCTAACTTAGTGGCCACGTTGATGGTCATGTCCAAGATTTTCTACAATTCGGCTCTCCAACGCGCCACAAAAAGGTGCATTGGAGAGCCGAAAGATGAATACCTTAGGAACAACCTAAGAGAACAACAAACTATGTTGGTGTAAGTATGGCACAAGAACACATTAAGTTGTTCTAGGCGGTTACAGTGTTCCCATGAACAGCTTTTGAATGGAGATGTCTAAGGTGGAAGTACACATCTCCATGCGTACTTCTGGAAGTACTCTCTGCTGCAGCCAAATGAAAGCAGTGGTTACAACCACTATATCTTCTTGCAGGTGTAGAAGGTGCAGCAGCACTCTTCTCACTATGATTGCCATCTAGAAAATTACAAATGTTTCCACGAATACTCAAGCATATGAAATGATCAAGACCCAGAGTTTTGGAGACACTGGATAGTCACCAGTTATAAAGCCCAACAAAATGTGCCAAAAGCTGTAGGATCTTCTGACCAACGAGTTGAGATTGCCGGGAACTGCACACAGGGATCCTGAATGGTCACCTTCTGACAACAATTTTCATAAGATGGCCATAAGTAGATCGTTGGTAGGTTCCAGGGCACCCTTACAGAGATCATATAAACTCTATGGCCAGCATGCAGCAGAAAATCATGTCATTTTCTCAAGGATGCATCAGGTTTCTCTCACGAATTGAATGGCAGCCATACTGAATTCCTACAAAGGCTGTAGTAGGAAACTATGCCCCCCTCCACAAATTTCTACCAACTCCAGATTTTGTACGACCTGGGAGAGTCGTGCGAACTTACCTTTCACAGGAATCTTTGTGATGGAGGCTTAAGATTAACAGTACAACAGCATGTATTCTCTTTAAAATATGAATAACTATTCTCTGTTACGTCTTTATTCGGAGCTCAGAAGTCAATATACCACTGAGTGGCAAAAGTGATAACACCTAGCTGTTGGCGATGCCGAGAGCCAATCAAAAGCCTACTCCCCTATCTGGCTCTGGTGACCAAATTTGAACAGTTTAATGTGGAGATCAATGGAAATTAGCTCACTTTTGGAGCCATCCCCTAGAGGTTAGTTGAGGAACTGCATTTTTTCTACTTCCTGATAGTCATCAACTTGGAAGTTAGAATGTTGGTGCTTGATCAAAATACTTCCACACATGGAGTGATACACTCAACCTCCAATGTATTCAAAACTATTTTGAGAGACCTTTGACCTTTTAGCATCAACACAGCATAACATTTTGAAAAGACAAAAGAAGTAAAGATTAAGTACTGCTGCATCCAGAACCTGGAACATGCAGTAGCAGGAAAAAGTAAGTGAAACACTTGGAATTAACTGGTTTTTGAATCAATGTGTCATAAAATGTGATGTAATTTTCCTCTAAGTCAGAATCGTAGACAGACACAATGTGCTTAAGCTAATATGTTTAAGACTTTTACATTTTTTTTGTCTTTATTGAACACACTCATTAAATATCAACAGTCCTAAAAAGTAAATGAACACATGGATTAATTACTTTAATTACTAATATCTAAAACTGACAGATATTTCCATTCATAATCAATGTGTCCATGGAGAGGAATTTGCTGCTCTACAAATAAAAACATTGCTGTTGCAACGGGATACCTTGGCAATATTTTATGGAGTGATGAAACAAAAATTTGATTATTTTGTATTATGTATGGAGCAAAGAACACAGCTTACGAACATCAAAACATCATTCCAGTAGTGAAGTACAGCAGAGGAAGCATCATGAGTTGGGCTGCAGCAGGATAGTGACTCATAAAAGTAAATTCATCACAGGATGACTTCAGAAATCCACTTTGTTAGAGACCCAGTGAGAGCCCAGATCTTAATCTTCTTGAGTTGGTGTGGAATGACCTTAAGTGACCTCAGACATGAGATGAAGGAGCTCTGAGATCCTGAAAGAGCTTGGTTAAGTTCACTACTGCCAAAGGAGGTCCCACCAAAAACTATGTTGTTACTGTTGTGATAGACGCAAATGTAGCTGCTTCAGGACATACAGTCATTTAAGTCATGAATGTTTGAATTCACTTTGCTGCTTGCTTGTAGATAAACTTCACCAGTTGCATCATGTAGTGATGTTCTTAAAAAAAAAGAAGCTATAATTTATTCATTTGATCTATTTATTTATTTATTTTTGGTGAATTTGGCATCCTTGTAATTTGTTAAGGTGCATTCTGTTTGAGGGATGCTGAAGAAATGTTCTTGGGTTTCAGAAGATGCAAAAACAAGTTTCACAGTCTTGTTGGACATCGTTACCTGTGATCACAGAAATGAACAGTGCTTTTAAAATAATTGCTGTAGTTAATGTCTTCACACCTCCTTTTTAGTTGCCTTAGAAACAGGCAAATGTATAAGTGTAGAGTTAACAGGGATCAAAATAGCAATTTCTGAACTGGAATGCATGCTAGAGTGACTGCCGAAAGTGCTTCTCATTTCTTTTCTGCTTCTCTCTCTTCACTCCATTCTTCACTTGGCTGTCGTATCCAGGTTTATTCTGTTCATTTGTCTTTTATTTTGGTCTGCTTCTTGTTCTTGCTGTAGAGAGAATTACCTTTTCTCCTCACCTTCCCAGTGTCTCTTTCTGCCATTTTTGCTCACAGATTTGTTTTTTCTCTCTCGACCTTTTGTTGTGAGATCAATGCCTCCCCCAGGTAGGCCGAGTCTGCGTTTTTCTGCCACATAGTGTGGGAGTGTTAAAGGCAGGCCGGCAGCACATTCAGTCAAATTTTATCTGCATCTCTCTGATACTTCCATGTTTTCTATATTTGAAAATCACTAAATGAAAGTCTCTACAGGCAGTTTCTTTTATTTGGCTTAGATCTGAGGTGCTGTAAGAGTTACAAAACCATCAGTTAGCCTGGAAAACAGCTCTTATAAAACCAAATTTACCTTCTGAACATTTTAAAGCTTCTTAATTTTTCGACTGTCTAGACAGGTGTTTGTAAGTGTATGTGTGTGCCAGGAAATACAAAGAGAGGAGAGAAAAAAGAGGAATGAGACAAATGTAGTGATTGCAGCAAGTGTGATATTAAATGGCTTCATTTGTCTTTATCCAAGTTTTTAAACTAGAATTTGGCATGGGTGTTAGTGGACCTGGTCTGTGGATGTTGCTAGTTATCTTTAATACTAGTCCAGATGGCAGGGATCAAAGAACAGAGGAAGAAGTATTATTACATAGAGGAAAGGAGTAAACCAGTCGATTCTTACGCTCTGAGCAAGCCTCAGCTGTTCTGCTGCTGACTAGCCTCCCTGAAATGGCGTGATGTTAAAATCAACAGACCAGTCTTTGCTGAGCTGACAGATGCTTTTGCCCACCACAGAGATGGGGCACATCAAGAAGCTCACTGGACAGAAGAGTGAAAGGTAAATCTACTCCTACTTGTCTAGTTTAATTCATTAGGCCACAAAGCCAGCCACCAGGGGCAGCATCTTGATGGGGGCAACAATCTACGGTCCAGTTTTTACACCTTCTTGCATCGAAAGACCATAATCCAGAGTTTAGAGTTAGCCACTAAAAAATTCAGAAGCACAAGAGATCTTGATGGCCATTATATCTACAACTACAACCAACAGATAATGGCCCCATTTGTGATAATATTAGATATGTTGAATTTCATCGTAACACCAAGATGCAGAAGTGAGACCTGACAACTGAGATCACAGGTCCATGGCAACACTTGAGAAATACTGTCCATGATTTTATTCTGACAAAAGGAATGTCTTCATCCTTGATGTTTCTTGTAAAAGAGTCAAGTGTCAGGTTAATAGTAGCTGATCTCTGTAAGAAATCAGCAGCTGCAGATTGTTCAGTGTTGCAGAGGATTTTTTCCCCTTTAGGCTTAAAATAAAAGTTGTACAGCACCTGTTGAATAAAATTAGAGAAAATAGCAAAGCGATCTGATCTTTGTGACAGTAATACCCACTGAAGTGCATTGTTAAGATTTTAAGTGCATGTAAAGGAAAGTAAGAGCTGCTTCAGAACATCAGACTGGTGTTGATATAAGGTGGGTGGACTAACACACTCAATATAAAAGCCTACTGATGACAATCTAACAACAGAAGTATCACATCATATGTACAGATACAAACTTTAGCAACATTATGGACATTTTTCCTGCAGAACTATTATCCACAACAATGGTCTGATGAACTCTGTTAACTTCAGTATTTCAGAAAAGAAGTTAGCATAAACATAAAAACAAAACAAAACAAAAAAGAAAAGAAAAAACCAAAGCAGATTTTAATGCCCACAACCTCTACATTAGTACATATCACAGTCAGATCACCTTCCAGTTTCTCTCTATACATCACTGGCAAATGGTCACCCTGCAATTTCCAGCTCCATTCAAAGAAAAATTGAATGTTATCTGGTAAGATGTAAATGTGCTCAAGATAGTGATTTATAGACCCCCCCCCATCAAAAAAAAAAAAAAAAAAAAGAACAAAAAGTACATATACAGGAGCAATGTCACAGAATTGAGGTGTGGTGAAGGAGTAACAGAGGGTTTCAGGTGGAAGTGGGACTACATCAAGGATGGGCCCTGAGATCCATCACCATGGTGATAGTTTTACAGATGAGGTCAGATAGGAGTATCCATGAACTACTATGCTTGCGGATGAAATTGTGATTGGTACTGAGGCATACAGAGCAGGTGGAGGAAAACCTGGATTACAAGATTGTAGTGAGATCAGCTCCCTGCCTACAAATCCTTTTACGGTTTGGAGGCAGTGGAACTGACCAAGAAACAGGAAGCTGAGCTGGAGGGGGATGAGTTGACAATGTTAAATTAGGGGTTACAAGGATGGATATGATTAAAAATGATAACTTCAGAGGAAATGGCTAGATGTCTTTGACATAAAGTAAGAAACGCTAGATTGAGATGGTTTGGACACATTAAGTGGGGACATAGTGAATAGATATTGAATGACGGTAGAATGATGTTGGAGATGAAACTGCCACATAGGAGAGAAAGAGAGAGGGCCAAAGAGCAGATTTCTTATTGAGGAATCTCATTAAGAATGATCTGCCTTGGCAACACAATAAAGGAAACACTGAAAAAAGAAAGAGACAATAAAGAAAAAGGATGAGAAAATAAATAATCCACTTTTAGCTTTGCAAACTCAAACCCTGGTTGCTCCCTGCTTCATGTCCACTAAAATTGGCCAACATCTTTGCCCTTCAGGCTGAACAAATTTTTAGTGGTAATGAGCAGTGAATGAAGAAGACGGGCCTGTCACTCACTCCTACAACGCAAAGATGAACTGGTGCTTATACTACATTGTTTGAGCCCATTTTGAGGACACTTGTGCCTTTTCATCAGAATTTGGTTCTGTTGCTGCTGTAGTTTTCACAAGTTTAAAATATTCTGCTCATAATCATTTGTAAAACTTGGGGAGTGTGTAGCCCTGCTCAACTATTTTTACCAGTCATTACTACAATTTATTACAGGCATATTGAAATAATCTTTAGCTCTCTTGTACTGAAGTTGAGGAGTTAAGCCAGCATTTACATCTTCAGGACCTTTGAAGTTGGACAGAAATCATCTGAGTGATGGAGTGGAGCTGTGGCTCTGTAAATAACTATCTTGAGCAAATTTACAACTCACCAGATAACTGTTGCATTTAGATGCTGTGGGTTTTTCATACCTGCTCTTTCAAAAGATCTGGCTGCTGTTAGTGACTACATCCAAGAGTGTTACTGTATGCAGGTCTCTTCAGTTCCAGAGTATTTTAATGTTTCAAAGCTGTTTTGGTTCAGCCTCATGCCTGTATTCATCTTCATTTCTAAGGAAATGTTTTGCATCTGTTTACCACAAAATCATTGCATTGCTGTTGTTTCCTTGCAGTCAAATGTTGAGCTGGTTTATGCAGCTTTTTAAAATGATATGTATGACATGTATGTGCACAAAAAACACAAGCATGATAAAGTATTTGGACCTCAAAGTGCAGGGCTGCCAAGCGCTCTACTGTGAGCTTTGGAACAGCTGGTGGTGGTAGCATGTCTTCTCTCTCAGCAGTCAAACTTTTAATGACTGGCGTCGGGGTTACATTATTCTCAGCAAGGGTTTGAGATATTTCTTACTCAAAAGACTAACGAAGCTTGTAATGAAGGATTATTTTTTGCACAATCATGTTGTGCTTGGAAAATTTTAAACACATATCTTGTTTTAATTTTTTTAACTTTTATTTTGTGTGGCAACTCAAATCTATAGGTAAAACCGTTGTTGTTTAATGTTTATTCAAACCAAAGATTTCGGAAGTTGGCATTCTTGACTGTTCTGGGGAAACTGCAAATATCTGATGTTTTTTATGTATGTTCACAATGTCATCCCTGATTTTTCTTTTAAGCTTTGAGACACACATAAACCTGTTTGAAGTCATGAATGAGACTTATGCCTATCAACTGGAAGTACATGGGGTAGTGGATGGTATTAAAATAACTGTTTTCACCTGCCAGAACTTTAGCTTAACTCCTACAGGAAACTACTTTTGTCAGCTTTTCCTCTTGGTCAACATTTCTTTGCTTGGAATTGCAAAGAAGCTACAAGACTGGTAATAAAATACCTTGTTCAGGTTTGAACATGAAATATCTAGTTATGATTTTAAAAAACTACAAATTTTTGGGTTATATACCATCACAGCTGCAAAGGAAAAAAGACATGAAGCCTACACATTATACACATTTAAAAACTTGAAAATAACTACATCTGGAGACATTGCTGAATCACTGACATCATTATGTACCACAGTGATAAACATATTCAGGATTGATGAGCTGTCTACCATTCACCTGCTGATACCTGGGATAGGCTCCACCCAACCGTGACCAGGAAGAGGATGAAGCAGACACTGAAGATGGATGGAAGGATGGATGGACTGCTGGATCAGAGATTAATTAAAACACTTCACAAAGTCAGTTGGGCTGTATGATCCATGATCCATATGACAGCTAAAGTTGCATGTGATAGCGTCAATCCATGCAATCCTTTGTAATCCTGAATCTGCACAAGTTACTACTGGAGAATGTCAATTGTGGACAAGTTGAGCACTTAAAAAGGCATTCCCGATGTTGTCGACTGGCTAATCTGACTGTGCACATTACACATGTTGGTAAAGATGGCTTCTTTCAGCATCCTAAAAAATTTGAACAAATGTCGAACAGACTTGTTTTCTTGGTTCTTGAAGACATTTCAGATCTTGTCGAAGTGTCTTTGACTCTGACAGACTGGTGGAGTTTCAGGATCGTCAGCTGTTGCCGGGACAATTGGGTAACGTGAATCATGGGCTGGTTTCAAAAACTGCACTTTGGTATGGCTGTTGTCATTAGTACACAGTATGATACCATAAAAAAGACTGTGTTACAGCCTAATTGGAAGATGGCCATGCAACCACTGTAAGCAGGTTCTTGTCTAGTGGTCCACTGCATGATGCGATACAAGGTAGACTGTATGCATACTTTATAAATAATGCAAAAATTAAAAAAATATAAATAAATAAATAAATAAATAAATAAATAAAGAAAGAAAGAAAGAAAGAAAGCAAACTTTTCAGGAAGTAGTACATCATCCAGGTATTTTATCACACATACATCCTCCTGCCTCTCCTGTCAGTCATGTTAGGGTCTTTTGTCTTCCATTGACATTTACTTTTCATTCTGTCTCTCAACTTACTTCTCTTTCTGCAAAAAATGTCAACATTAATGTCCTAAACACAGTGTCCCTTATCAGAGAAACACTGTAGACAAAGTGGACAAGAGACCCTAAGCACCTACAGGATAAACAGGTGGATTCTTTTTTTTTTTGTCTGCTAAAAGAGTAAAATGCATATATATATATCTTGGATAAAGGTTATAACAAATCATGGTACTAACCATAAAAATATATGCAGACAAATAAATTAATTAATTAAAATAAATAAATAAATAAATAAAAAATAAACAGGTGGATTCTGTAGGTGTCGCAGACTTGAATGTCCCAACAACAGTTGATAAGTCAGTCAAAACTGGGGAACCCTTTCAGATGAGAGTTGAAATGTTATTATCAACCAAGAAAACCAAGTCCAGTGATGTTCTGTTTAAGTTTTTTTTATGTTACCATGACCTGGAAGATTAAGGATCACCCTCACCTCACGAGTCATAGTCTTTTAAGGTCTTGTAATTTCTGAGTCATAATCATAGATCTTTGAGGAGAATACATTTTATCAATTCTAGCTTCACTTCAAACCCAGTCAATTTCACACTGGTTCATGTGATGTTCTCTGCAGCCATAACTGCAAAACAATTGGACAAGGCCTCAAGCTTCCCATTAAACAAGGTTGTACCCTGACTTGTGAAAAACAGGAAACAAAGCCCATCTTCAAAGTGGGAAACTGGAGCTCACTGCTGCAAATCACCAACACCATTCCCTCCCAGAACAGCCAGTCCTCTTCCTCCCTTTGGCACAAATAGGGCCACAAGCTTGAATGCATGTTGGAAGCCAAGTGAAGAACCTACCCACAGCAATTCTTTCTGTATGGGCTGTGGAAGATAAATCTGAGATGTGTACTTCTGCATTTGCAATCAGCACTCCTGGTAACTGTCAATCAGTGCTGCAGCTTTTGAAGGAGTCTATTTGATTTGATCACCAATGGAAGCATATGGCCCGTATAAGCCACAGAGAGGGAAGAGAACATTGATTCCTCCAAGACGTCAGGTACTCTTGGATGTACACACACACACACACACACACACACACACACACACACACACACACACACACACACACACACACACACACAC
>JAOWBL010001821.1:0-14669 GCA_028564865.1 Zenarchopterus dispar
CTTCGAGGATTCTGACAGTTAGTATGACTTGGAGGGGTTGATTCATTTAAACTGATGTATTCTTTCTGCTGTAACCAGGTTTCTGTGAGACAAAACAAATCAATGCATTGATCAATGATTGGGTCATTTACTAACAGGGACTTAGAAGAGAGAGACCTGATATTCAATAGTCCACATTTGATAATCTTTGGTCCAGATGGAATGGTCACATTATTCTTTCTTTGGGAATTTTTATGATTAATTAGTTTTTTACTGCGTTTTGGAAGATACTAAGCAGATTCATCCTTTTTGTCAACTCAGGAAAACAGAAACAATGGCAAAGTGCAGTTTGCTTCAAATGATACGTTCATGTGGTATCAATAGCATTTGTTATTTAAACACAATAAATCTTAATTAGATTAAAATAGTAATGTATTTAACCTTTTCACTTTTGAGTATCAAAATCATTGGGATCCAACATCTGGGATTCATGTTCAGGGATCCCAACAAATTCAAGATGGTAATCTGAAATAATTTCTATATTTTGAGTACAGCAACAGACCTTTGAGTGCTAGTGGCTATATAATTTCTTCTCTTGCTGTTAAGGCTCAGAACAAAAAAGTTTAAGTTTGCATCAAAGCTGCATGTACACTTAAACCTGAAGTGATTTGAAAAGAAATAAATGAAAACATTGAAGCTTCTGCCAAATGACTTGGCACTTAGGCGTCCTCAAACCAGATGCATCTCATTACACAATTTTAAAATCCCCAGTCTGTAATGACACACTGGTGATGGCACATCAGCACTTTCAACAAATGGTGATCAATTTGCCTGTGCTAAAGAAGGAAGCAGATTCATCAGTGGAATCATAATTAGATATGTCACATGATGATGGTATAATGGTGCCAACAAAGTGTCGAAAGATTATAATGCTCCAGGTGAAAAAGAGACTTGAATTCCAGAAGAACTATATTCTATAAAGAAAGCAATAAACAACAAGGACAAACGTTAGACACATAGGTCAACACGATTTGTGTTATCTCACAGACAGAAAGGGAACAGCTGCTTTTTATGTCACTGATTCAGGCTTGTTAAGAAATGTGGTAGAAATCAACAAAGTACAACAAATATGCAAAAGTAATAAGAAGTCAAGGTGACAGGTTGGAGGACATTGTTTTCATCGCCACCATCTGAAAGATCAGCAGTTTCTGAAATACTCAGACCAGTCCTTGTAGCTCCAAAAAGGATGTCACATTCAAAACCACTTAAATCATCTTGTTTCTGAATTCTGATCATCTGGGTTAAACTTTAGCAGGTCATCTTGATAATGTCTACAAACCTAAATGACTTGTATGTCTCACAAATGGCTCATGACTGAATATGAAGATATTGAACAAGCAGAGAGAAAGAAGGGATTGTAGTGACAATAATAATCATAATTCACCAGCATTTTAAAGAATAATTCTACACACTGTTATGTGTTAACACAGAACTTGTTTTTATTAGTTTTAAGTGCAGTTAACTATAAGACTGGTGTGTTACATTGAACGTCATGTTCAATACTCAGTTAAAGTGAATATTGTAGTTTAAGAGTGTTGGTCCCTTTAATGTGGTCGCCATGTTGAAAACCGTTGGTTTTGGTTAACAGACAGTGTCATCTTGTTCTTGGCTCTCTCTGTGTTTTTTTGCCAAAAAAGCAGTAGGGTCAGTCCTGTGTGTTATCCGGTAAACTGCCTCTTGTGGATTTTTTTTCTACAGTTAAGTTCGGCTAATTTTTCTCTGCTTTTGTGCAAATAATAGGCATCCTGGCTATTCCTACTGGGTCTGACAGATAACCCAGATAACTAATGTGTTGTTTCTCCATAAGTCACCTAATTCAGTGATTCATATACTGCTACATGTTGAGATTATTATTTTGTAAATACTCAATATTTCCTCAATATTTTTAAATTTATTTTTTGTTTGCTGTTTTGTCTTCCTAAAGTTTTTTTAATCTGCTACCAATTATCCATGACTGTGAACCTGAATGTACCAATTTACATATATGATTTACAGGTCAGAAAAATCATGATTCAAATACTTTTCTAATTCATTGGAAATGATATAAAGTTGTTATAGGCTATCAAAATACATATTATCCCCCTTTTGAAAAGTTGATAGTTTTCTGAAATGTTTTGGATTTGGTCAAAATACCACCTAAAAAGAGTTCAAAAGTAACTTTTGAATCCATGCTTCTTCAGGGCCAAGGGAATTTATTTAGTTATTTATTTATTTTTACACAATAATTCCCCTTTAAAGAACTAATGAGTAATTCACTTAATGCAACACACACAATGTAATGGGAAAATACAGAATAACTAACACAAAGATTGCATATATAATAAGTCTCAGTCCAGTTTTGTCATGTTCACAAGACACACATCCCTTTTTCATGTTTTTTTCCCTTTTATAAAAAAATAAATAGGTGATGATGTTGCACCATATACATATACCCCACTTTTAAAAACAGTAGGTGATGTTCTTCAATGGTGGATACATTTACCTCTGTCTATCATGTGCAGAATAGCAACACGAAGGATTAAACTAACTACTTTACAAAAACCTAAATCTCAGGAAGGCATAGAAGCTCCAAATTTCAGCTATTACTTTCTCGCTAACCAACTTCAGTATATATACAAATGGACTCACCCCAGTCAATCAGACGTCACCTGGTTGGATATCAAAGAGGAACTATGTAAAGAACTCCAGATTGCAGATATCCCATTTCTTAGTCAATCCATCAAGTGTCATCCATGTTTTAAAGGACTAACAATAGCCTCTACCCCGAATGCCTTGTGGAATCTTTTTTTAAATCACAAATTCTCATTTCACTATTTCTAATTTGGAAAAATCAATCAACTTCTGCACGTGGGCTGGTAAGAGTATCACTCATCTTAAACACATCTTTCACGCTAATTGTCTAGCATCATTTTCTTATTTGGTTCAGGAATACGGGATCAGGAACAGTCAGTTTCTGGAGTATCTACGACTGAAATTATCAATTGAAACTAAAATCTCCATTCGATCAACAAACCTAGATCTTCTGCATGCAGCAAAAAGTCTGCTGGGGTGTCTGGCTGGTGGGGATCCGGCACACTCCTCTGCCCAGCGGTCTAGCCTGGCGTTGCTCTAAGTGCATGTTCTGCAGCTGGGGCTGGGGATGGGCCTTGCCTAGTCTACAGGGCCCTGCTGCAGGGGTGGTCCTGGCTGTGGAAGCACATGCTGGCGGCTTTGGCTTCTGGGGTTTTCCCTGGGCTCTCCCAGTGGGAGTAGGCCCTGTGGCCCCCTGACCTGACTCCCTTCTCCACTATTTCAACATCAGCATCAGTTTTGGATGCCGGGTTCTTCCTCCCTACACACCACATCTCTTTTTTTTTAATGCACCTACCCACCCACACACACATAAACACTTTCCATCCATCCAGCTTTCCATCTATCCATTTTATACCCGCTGTATCGGTCTACAGGGTCATGGGGATCTGCTGGAGCCAATTCCAGCTCATTATGGGTGACAAGCAGGGGTACACCCTGGACAGGTTGCCAGGTCATGTGGACAGGTCAGCAGTCCATCACAGGGACACATTTATACAGAAAACCAACCATGCACACATACACTCACACCTACAGGCAATTTAGAATTATCAGTCAAGCTAACTGGGAGGAAGCCAGAGTACCTAGAGAGAACCCATGCAAGCACAGGGAGAACATGCAAACTCCACATAGAAAGACTCCTGATGGGCCCGGGAGTCGAACCAGAAACTTTCTTGCTGTGTTAGGCACGGTGGCTTAACCACTAAGCCTTAATAAAATTTAAAATAAAAAAACTAAGTATACCAAAAAAATAAATAAATAAAAAATTCAGCTGCGAGGAAACCTGGGGATGCTGGGGGATACCACCTTGCACATCACATCTTTCCTTTTTATTTTAATGAACTCAGACACACACATTTCATAAATACTCAATTAAATTTTGAGGGCTGGCTAAGTAGTCGGGGGGTGTTTGGTCCCGGCTCAGCTGGGTGGGTCCCAGAGGCCCACTGGGGGATCTGGGTTGCTGGGGCTTGTGTGGGGCATGCTTCAGGTGGTGGACTTGGTGCTTGGGGCAGACCTGGGGGGGGCTGCTGGGTGGTGTGGTGTGTTGGGTAGTTGCTGGCTGCTACATCCTGGTGTGGGAAGGGGTGCTGTCAGGCCATGTAACTGGTTGCCTATGTGTTTATAACTGAATATATAATATATAATATACATGCATCACTTAGATAAAGGCTTTACCAAATCATAGTACTAACCATTAAAATATATGCAGGCAAAATGTGTATTAATATCATTGTAATAGTAGAATCAATAGAATTCTGTCGGAGAGTAGTTACACTACTCATTACCATAAACAGTAGGCCTAATGTGTTGTCAGTAACACATTATTGATAAACACAGCTGAAGGATGGAAAGAAGAAAACATCAAAATCTACAAAAACATTTGGCCAGAGATACAGTAAAGAAAAAAAGAACAAAACAAAGTGAATGACAGCATTAACATAGTTATTAGAGAGAGGAGAATGACGAGAGATGTTCAGAGGAACATTCACCTGCATCAGAAGTCCAAGTCTCTTTGCAATGCATTAACCCTATTTGCTTGGTATTTACTAAAAAACAATAGTTAGATTAATTATTTTGGAAATTTAGAGAAAATAAACTTATAAAAAAATTGACTTTTTGAAGCAACTATTTTTTGCAACAGCTGCAAACACTAGATCTACAAACAAGTGAATCATGGAGATAATCACCCACATCATTCTTCCTTCTTGGATTCACTGAGGCAAGGTGAAAAAATTAATTATTGTTGAGGATGCATTTGCCTTTATACTAAGACCCACTATGATCAGATTATTTGCTATATTTCTAGCCAAGAAACATATGTTTTACAGAGGGGGATGTCAAGTGATATCTGTCAATTCTTGAGTTTTAGTTTAAGAGCTATATAATTATAGTAGATTATGTGCACATTTACATCAATAATGGAGCTGAAAGAAAATATCTGCATTTTACTAATGTATAACAAAACTCTCCACCATGGGTTGCAGAGTAGTTTTGAGTACTGTAAATTGTCAATTTGTAAAAAATAAACTAAAATATGAAAAGCTCCCTTAATCAAATGTTTTCCTCAGAACTCGTTCATTTTTTTAGGTTTATCAAACCACTAACCCAAACAGAAACACAAACAGACCTGTTTGCCCTCTCTGTGGAAGGTTGATGTAACTTCACCATCTGTGTTTTGTTGATATAACGTCTAGATCTACGTCACCGAGTGTGGTACAGCAAGTCTTTCAGATGAGAAAGAGAGAGAGAAAAGTGAAGTTATAGAGGTAGTGGAAAGCCAGAATCAGCAGAAAAAGCTGGGTGTAAAATATCTGATGACAGTCTGACAAAGCACAACTGTGTGTGAGGTGTGTGCGCCAAAAGAGTACAAGACAGCAAAGCCGACAGCATTTCTCTCCGTCAGGAAGCAATATCGCTCCAATGTCAGCCTTTCAGATGAAGCTTACAGAAGCTGACATGTTGTTATTCCCTCACACTGAGGTACTCTGTATTCCAGACATCACCTGAAGGACTCTTCAGGAGCCTGTCACTGGAACTATTCATTCTTTTTCAAGATAATTTTTGTGAGGAATTGACCATCTTGGGAGAGCTGACCAAAAGAAACACTGTAAAACTGAGAATCATTTCCCTCTCTGTCCTTGTGAAAACAAATCTGTCATTAGGTCAAGTTTGCTGATTCAACCAGGAAGCAAGATTAAAGTGTTTATTGAATATCAGGAAGTGGAGAATAAGAAAGTAGCTTTTAAAACTAATTTAAAACCTTACAATGACATCTTAAGCCCAATCAAACTTCTAAAATTGACACTTAACTCTGAAACAAAAATCAATTTAGCTTACCTTTCCTAATGGCACTCAGAAAAGAGAGAGGACATTTTCTAGATTTTTTTTTAAGGAGCACAATATTATGACTCCTTGTGTGCACAAGAATTGTTTCAACTATGAGTCTAGTCCTGATAAATTCCAATTTCAGTAGAGCAATAAATGCTGCAGAAATAATGATCGTACCACAGTAATCATTATATGTGTCTGCTTTACATACGTATATGCTATATGAATCATCCATTTAGCTGTTACTTCATTTAATTTGTCATGCCACAATGACAGAAATTCAGCTGGAGGGACAGCAGCTCTCCGTAGAAGCACCTCATGCAAGTTTTAATAATCTGTCCTGATAGTTGAGGTGAAAAAAGAAGCAGTTTTCTAAAACAGCAAAAAGAAAACAACTGAGGATGATAAATACTGTCGCAAGTATACTTCAAAAGTATTTCTTGTCTTTGTGAGGAATAGACAAAAAATTCCGGATGGAGGCTTCAAACTATAAAGTACAAATACTTATTCTGTAGTGAAATGTCCCCTGTGTGTTTTGTACAAAAGACAGGTGATGAAATGTTAATTTTTAATTGAATTTTTTGCACTTGGTATAACTTTTAATTCTTTACAGACTATGAACTCAAGATATTCCATGTTTTTAAAACATCAACTTAATTTCATTTGTTAATGTACATTTTTTATTTTATTGTATTTTTTTAATTTTAGGCTTGCAAAATATTGCAAAAAGAAAAATAGAAAAAGTGTCTGGACAGTAAAGCTTCCTCTCTCTGTAATGAAGACATTCTGACTCACAACAACCAGAAGTCTATCAAGTACCAAGGATGACAGGTGATGAAGAATTTCAGTTTTTGTTTTGTCTCACTTTTCCAGCAAACATATCTTAAAATGTTCAAATGCATGGGGTTTTAGTAACATTTTTAGTTTTTAATACTCCACATATTCTCTTTTTAGGGAAAGGTCAGAGCTGAAGGTCAGCCCTCTTGCTCTTTGTTAATTGAAATATCTAACGTTATTATTAAGTACAGAAGGAGAAATATGCAAACCAGTTCCAGTTGTCCTCTGAGAAATATTGTTTTAAATATTTAAATGATTGTTCTCGTGTAGTTGTTAACAGAGTGAAGATGCTCAGCTTCTTTTTTGCTCCAAAAAGACTCAACCTTTGATGCATACTGCTTTGTACTAAATTATTAATCACCTGCCAACATCACTTGTTTGAAATAACATTTTCTTTTTCCCTGGATAACTGGATCCAAATTGCACCTAAATCAAACTATCTGAATGATAATCTGAAAGTAAACCTGAAATATCTGGGGCTAATACTATCTGCAAAAAAGTCAAAGTCAAAGTAAATGTGAGAATCACTGCATTGTTTTTCCGTTTAATTTGCACTTTCCATATTCTACTAAAACCAGCCAGGTGAGAGGAGAGAATGATTAATGGTCTACCATTTTAACTCCAAGTAGGTTAAACAAAGTGTGTTACAATGTGTTTCTCAATTTGCTTGGTGGAGGCCATTATGACATCAAGCATCTTGAACAAGGATACTTAACACCTGAAAAGGACCAATATTGACCTTTGTGGGACATGTCCTACATATATGGACAAAATGAAAACATCTAAAATGATAAAAATCATACTGAAGAGGTCTGTGGGATATTTTAAATGGTAATTGTATTTTTTTTTATTATTGTCAGCTTCTGCTGAAATTTGAGACACTGGCAAAAGGAAAAAAAAAATCTGCCCACTGTCACCTCCATTCTACATGAGCTTTATCATCTTTTTGTGACGTTGAAAACATTCCAGGAGTTATTTCCATCATGGAATCCTGTAATTAGCTTTCTTTCATCCCCCCTTAATCACTGCCATCTGTTTCTGCTTTCATGGTTTCCTACACTTCCCATAATGCCTTTCAACCCACAGGGTGTAGGCATGAAACTAAGCTGAAGGAACTCAACTCTAGTACAAAAGTCGACAATGATAAAGTGGGAGTATTTTACTAGCATTTATATTTGGATGTCTCTGTACAGAGTTTTATGGAATGACACTGGAAAGCAACTGTAAGGGCAGGACAGTTTATAGATTTTGTCCAAACAAGTTTAAATATGGGTGTGTCAGCAGGCATGTGTAAAATCACAACTAAACTTTTGGTCCTGTATCTCAACACAGAGAAAGACCCTGAAATATGATCTGTTGAGCTGTGGGTAGGACACACAGGCGCAGGGAGGGGAAGCATTGACTGTAGATGAAAATCATGAGTATGTGTCACATTTGGTGAGTTCATGACTTATGAGTCATAAAGTTGTATATTTATTCCAATATTGAAATGTCTACAGCTGAGGTATTCATATAATCCTTTTTTAAATCATGCCAAACTAATATTTTATGTCAGGACATATGTTCAAAACAGTGCTATAGAGAGAATGCTTTCCTTGGGAGTACTGGGAAAGTCTATCAGTGGACAGTTGTCCCCACAAATGGTCAGGGTTTGGGATTTTTTTTTAAAGTATGACAAAATCAAAAAGATTACTTTTAAAATAATACATAGCTGTTGTCCAGCAATGTTCTCTAATGGCCTGGTATCAAGCCCAGGATTATGTCCCACCTGTTGTCCAGTCAAAGCCGAAATGGGCTCCATCAGACCCTGAGCATGAAAAACGAATAAATCATAAATAAATGAATAACTGTCCAGTTAAAGAAATATTCCTCTTAAAATTAGTGTAGGATTAGTATAGACAAAAGCACACATCATTCATGTGTAGAAGATCCCTAATTTTTTATGGGTTGAACAAATCCTAAGCCCTACAATGGACTGGCGACCTGTCCAGAGTATACTCCCGCCTCTCACCTGCAATGGACTGGGATTGGCTCCAGCAGACCCCCGTGACCTGGTAATGGATTCAGCAGGTATAGAAAACGGGTGGATGAAATCCTAAGCCCTGAAGTCCGTATCAGTCAAAGCTATCTGTAAGTCAGTGTGAAATGATGCAATTCCAGCAGGACCTTTAGGCTGTCATAGAAGAAAAAATTGGGTATACCAAGCACAGTCTTGTGGATGAAATCCATCCTAATTCTCACATTTTTGTGCATTCTTTCTGTGCTCCACACTGTTGTTTAAACATTACTAAATTACTGTATATTACTGTACATATCCAGAAATGTTAGACATTAACGGATGAGAGTGACATAAATTACATGAATATATGTAGTTTAGAGAAATTCTTACATTGGATGAAAGAGAGTGATGGCAGCTTATGCTAAGATTATGAAAGCATGAGGCCTGCAGCAGGTCAACCAGCATCAACCAGTATCAGATGTAAATGGAATCCTCTCATGTTAAACAGGAATGAGGGTCATTTCACCCAGTTTTTCAAAAAATGAATTTCAAACCTTGTGCAAAGATATCGGTACCTTTAGATGATATATGTCAGATGCTCTTCGTGAGTGCAACCTCCCTTTTTTTATTGTGGAGGGTAAGCAGATGGGTGCCTCTATAAGAAAAAAAATGGTTTCTAAATTTGATTGTAGTCAGTGGCATTGAGCTGAGTAGACTCCACTGGCCACGGGGCAGAAATTGGTTTTGTTTGGTAAAATTTACTCATCTTTATGCCAAGCCTCTTTATTTCTCTTTTTCTTTTGTTCTCTTGGGTGGATGAAAATGAGATTGCCACACAAAGCTAATGAGTTGCTTTTATTTGCCCTGTTCCTGTTTTTAGTTTTTCAGTGTTTTTCACAGCTATTTTAGCTGTCTACACAATTTCAAATCTACTTTTCAAGTTTTCCAGACACACAGTCTTGCCCCCCTCTCATCCCCACCTCCTTTATTCACCATCATCTCATCCATGCTCATCTTTGTGGTAACTCCTCCTTCAATTAAAGGTTTTGTGGGAATACTGAGCCTTAGCAAGGGCTGGAGCGAGCCAGTTCACTCCTCTCTACAGAGCCACAGATGGCCTAAATATAGAGATGAAACTAAGGTCCTTCCACAAAAAAAAAACCAGAGGCTGAAGTAGGCACAAAGACAGAGGGGAGGAAGACCAATTTAGATGGAACCCCAAAGGCTTGTTGCAAAAGGGGGAAAAAAGAATTATAATATACTGTGAGTGAGATGAGCCCAGGAACCTAATACTCCATGTTTTATAATCTTTAACTCCTCAGAGTTTTGAAATTTAAGACTAAAAACTAGAGCCTGCCCTCATACTATCTATCTGTGCTCTTTGACCAAAAGCAGAAAGGGCTGAATAGATCACAGAAGCAGCAATACTGCAGTCATTCCTGATGCCTCTATAAGACCAGAGCAAAAAAGGGGTTTCAAGACTCTAGGAATTTTTAAATTATGAAAGGTTCCATGGGAACCAAGTACCATATGTTAAGTAATGGGAATAAACTGGAAATACATTTCTCCAGTAACACCGAAGCCACACTATTTGAGCCAGTTTAATGCGTTTTTGATATTATGAGAATAAATATATTTGATCTTTGTTGTCAAAGTTTACCCAATACAAAGTGTTTTTTATGACTTAGCCAGATAGCAAACCAAAAATAATCAATGTAGGCTACCTAACACCAGGTCAGTCATGGTTTAAGAAGCTCATAACTGTGGTGTCAAATGTCTTTCAATATATTTTTGTCGTTAACTGTGTTCTTTCGGATTCATTTATTGATATCAGTACTGGTCCAATTCAAAGTCATGTTGATGTGTTCTTTCTCCACCCATTGTTATCGAGGATACATCATGGGCATACAAATGTGGAACTTGAGATGGCAAAGTATCCCAGAATACATTGTGTCCTGTCAAGCAGCAATAATGGCAAAGAAGGAATGCAGTTTTAGGATGTTTTATTGCAAGAAGGTAATTCCTCTACATTTAAATCTGTGGTTTATTTTTGAAGCTGGATCCTTTTTGAATATTTACTTGGATGTTTTTTCTGAGATTAAAGTTCCCACTAAGTAATTATGGGCTCTTCCAACAGTGGAAAAACTGAACTGCATTCTCCTGTCCTCTGAAATTTATGCTTCCAAGTCAAACTTGACAAGTAGGAACTATCAAGCAATGTGTCTCTAAACTTGGTCTACTTTGTCCAGGAGTCACAGATTACATCTTACTTACTTAATTACTTACTTGCTTGCTTACTATCTTACTATCTTACTTACCTACTTACTTACTTACTTTATTTATTCATTTATTTATGCCACCATAATTTGTACACCTTGCATACCCTCACCAACTTTTTCACCTTTGCATAGATATTTAATATTACAAAATAACTGGGGGAATCTGGCACATCAATAGATTTCTATCAAAATACTTTTATTTTTCAACTTCAAAAGATGATTCTGACAGTATGCAGTGCTTATAATTAGCTGCTACATAGGTTTTGCTTGTTATTATAACCACATTATATGTTAGGTTTTATCAATAACTTTTTTTAGGTGTTCTCTATCACCCTGAACTTCATCCTTGTAGCCACAACACAACCCTTTATATCCTGTGTTGTGGCTACAAGAAACAAGTTTGTTTTTTTTTGGTTAGCCACAGCCTCTTTTGGATGTGACAGTATTATTTTGCACTGCTGCTAGTAGACTGCTTTGGTCATTATTTAAATCAGCTCACTGTGTCTGTGTTTGTGAACTGGTGCCTGTTATGTAGGAAGTGTGGAGGACTCAAATGCAGCAGACAAGGGAGTCAGAGGTAGACAAACAAAAGTCCCTTAATGTCAAACAACAAAAAATGTTCTTCCACAGGAAATCCAGAAACACCAAACCAAACCAAAAGGCAAAAAACAAAAGGAACAAAACGCAGGGGAAGTAGAGAGACAAGCAAGAGGACTAACATAAAGACAACAAACTAGGAAAGGGAGAAAAGACAGATATACAGGAGGGCCAATGACAAACAGAAAGAAGAGAAACAACGGTAACTTAAGAGGATCATACACATAAGCAGAAGACTTTCAAAACAAAAGAGAAACTGAGTCAAAGATATAACTAAACAAAACAGACTTCACTGGAAGGATCAAGAAACTTGTGAAGAATATACAACACATAAACCCCCAAATAGTAAAAGAGTAATGAAAACATGGAGATAATATAAAGAAAATAAGAACACCAGACCCAACAAAAACCCCACACAGTTTCAGGATGCGACACGCAGAATCAGACACTTCCATCTACAATGTTAGAACACCAGTTCCTCCTGTTTAGGAAATGTGTTCTTTTCCTTACTGTTCTTGCTTTTTAGAGGTAAAAATACTTATCTCAACAAACTCTTCCATGTCAAGGAATGTATCGACTTTTAGTCTATACTGATACCAAAGTCTGAGCTTTGCTTATCAGTCCATAAAATAAAAAAATGTAACATACAAAATGTAAGAAGAAAGAGTCCATTATAAATGTAATGAACTGTTCTTTATTTGTTGGAAACAAAAATAGTGAACCAAACTTAATTTAGTTAAATGAAATGTAGCAGAAATCCACATGTTATCTAAATATCTGCACCAATTTCCAATCGTAATATCTGAATAGTTCATTCCTAGTATGTCCTTCCCTTAAAACAATAGCTTCATCAGTGAATTTACATTTTCTTTTTTTAAAAGCTTTTTGCAAAATGAAGCAGGGAGGGAGCAGTATGGACTGCTGACTTTGACCATTTAAAGGTTTTTAATCACTTTTTTATTTTAAATAAATAGTCAATTACACTTCAAAACAGTTTTAAGAGCCACAGAAATGTCATGGAATTGCACTTTTACACTCATCTCTCACTGGCAAATACTTTCTGTTGCAGTTTTCACATTATTAACATCACTATCTTTCGAGACAATCTCAAACTCCAGTGTGGCGGCCTTCATTCACCCAGAGACAGATCCTGCTGTGTGTATAGAAAACACTGCTATGTCAAACCAGCCATATTACAGCCATAAATTAAAATCTAATCAAAGCCTGGTATGCAGTGTGTTTTTTTTAATACTACATTAGTTTTAAAGGATAATTGCTTTTTTCTGGACTGACTAAGAACAAATTAGGAGCTTCTTCCTTCTTGCTTTTGTCTTGGTGTTTATCTCAAAGCAATTTGTTTACAACAGAACATTTAATATGGAAGGCCAAATTACTTATATCATGCCAAGAGCCCCAGGACATTTGAAAATCTCCATGATGAAAAACTGCATGTAGGGTGCATAGTTGTATGTTAAATTCCTTGATTGTTTTATTAATTTATCAGCTTATGTCATTGGACCATAAATGCATTTTAAGCTTGGAAAAGGAAAAGAAAGATGATGATGATGACAGACTGATGGGACAGAAATCATAGGACTCTTGTGCAAAGCTGTAGATCCTTTGTAAAGCATAGCTTCAGGTCCTCTCGTCCTCCAATCACAGCCAGCCAGCTTTGAAGTGTGAACAAACTAACTGTAATTAGAAAACCCTTAATCAGCAGGGAGCAGAAGGGAAGTGTGCTTGTGTGTGTATCTGAACGCTTGAACTGAGATAGCACTCCTGTCTGCTGCTCAGGCCAGCTGAGAACCAACACACACATAAGTTGGCAAGTGTGGACAGTATGTCTGTGGATGTGTGTGTGTTGTGGCAATGGTGTGCTCTGGTCAAAGTTAATTTGAGTAAGTGTGTCACTGTAAAGTGCAAACTTTTATATTTATTTGAACATAGCTAACCCTAACCAGAATCCATTAAATACAAGTATCTGTAACTGATAGAAATGTGTGTGTGTGCGTGTGTGTTCATGCATTTAAATGTGTTTCTATTTAGAAGCAAACTCAGTGCATTACGAAGAAAGCAAGACGAGTCTAATTCTTTTATCCAAAATCTCCCTCATTGTTTTTAAATCGTTTTCCAGGCAAGGAGGAGTACATCTGATGACACACTCAACAATGTGGGTTGTGTATTCACTTATCTTTATGTTTATGTGAGCGTAATTCTTTTAATAGTTTATCTCACAGTGTATTCAGGAGTGCCTCTTTTAATTTTCTTCTTCATTAGTTCCTTCAGATGTTGGCATTTCCTCAGCACTGAACTGCCACTTTGCCTTCATCTCCTCTTACATTTAGGGAAATCAATTCCTCATTATCCCTCCAAATGAAATGAACTTTTTACTTTTTTGGCATTTTTATCACTATTCTTCATTTACCAGCCTCTTTATTTATCTTTATGTATTGTATCTATGTATTGTAAGGACTATATTTGTAACACAGATACCTTTCATTCACAGGGTACTAAGCCTTGTGGTCATATTTTATTGGCAGTATTTAAAATAAAGAGTCTATCCATTACATTTCCACACAACAAAATACTAACCATGCGCAGGGCTGGACCCAAATATCACTCTTTTTTTCTTTTGCTGAAATCCAAACCCTAAAAGATATTTATTAACATGTTAAAATTTTTAAATAATATATTAATACAGTGTCCTCCTGGCCATAAGAAGACAGACACGTATTAGTTCGCTTTGGTCTTTGGCAACACTTCAAATTGTGTGATAACCAGACAAAGGCAGGCAGCTAAATACGCATATGCAATCTGATGTACCATGATGACACAACTAGAGCTTGGACTCTAGTCAACTTGGTGAACACTTTATTTTCAATTTTGGGTATATATTATGGACAGAATCTCTCGGCGCAGCCAGGGGGTGGAGGGTGTCCAGTTTGGTGACCTCAGAATCGGGTCTCTGCTTTTTGCAGAGGATGTGGTTCTGTTGGCTTCATCGGGCCAGGACCTTC
>JAOWBL010001822.1:0-14667 GCA_028564865.1 Zenarchopterus dispar
TCTTTCTTTCTTTCTTTCTTTCTTTCTTTCTTTCTTTCTTTCTTTCTTTCTTTCTTTCTTTCTTTCTTTCTTTCCTTGCTGTGTCCCGTTTCTGAGTAGTGTCAAGTATCAGATGAACCTTCTGAAACTCTGACATTTAAGCCAGCAGCAGCTCAGCCAGGATGGCGCGATGTGTTTTCCCTGTTTCAGCTAGTATGAAAATATCTGCAGCTGTCTGATGTTCATGCTGCTTATGAAAAAAAAAAACTTTACCTGACAGATGGTACTTTGTACTACGGAAGAGTATTAGGGCCAAAAAAAAAAAAAAAAAATTCTGAGAAAAAAGTCAGAATTCTGACTTTAATCTCAGAATTCCGAGAAAAAAGTCAGAATTCTGACTTTAATCTCAGAATTCTGACTTTTTTCTCAGAATTTTTTTTTATTTTTTTTTTTGGCCCTAATACTCTTCCGTAACTTTGAAACTAACTTGTTAATATAAGATTTTGCAGGATGCAGTGAATGTGGTGTAGTTGCTCTGAAGAAACCACTTGGACCTTTAACACCCCCCACACCCCACAGTGTTTTATGCCCTGCATCTGCTGTTTCCTGCCATCACCCCTCATCTTCAAATCTCTCTGTCTCTCAAGCTCAACCCTGCAGATGAGTCTCAGAGAGGACAGCCTTGTATCACCTGTGGAGAACAGTGTCCTGGCTTTTCCCTGCACAAATGGAGGTACACGCAGTAAAATCATGCTTATGTTGTCAGGTTACAGTGAGGAAAAGAGTAATTGTTGAGCTAGTTTTTAGTCTAATTATTTACTGGATTTATTTTATTTTTTTTACACTTGACTGATGTGATTCATAGTAATTTGTTACACTGCAGTAGTGACATGGCCCCAGCTGATTAATCCGCTGCTAATTTGGCAAAGTAGCTATTCTCCAAACAAGAACTCTTCAGGTTTCCTCTTCAAGTGAAGTGGCATTCAGGAGGAACTCTTTCAGACGCCTGGCACATTGAAAAGAATCAGTCATGCATGATACTGCAGGGAAGCCATTGTTTTGCCTCTCAAATGATAGTTGTTGTGCTCTCAAATAATAGTTCTTACTGTGGCAACAGTTCATGCGCCACCCGAACTGACGTGCTTCTTCTATGGTCACTGTGTCACGGAGGGAACTTGCTTCTGCTTGTGCCGTGAAACAAACTATTTTGACGTGGTCTAGCTGTGAACTACAGGTGGTTTGAGTTAGAGTGTGAAAGAGTGTGACTAATGTGTGCAGCTCTATTGTGGGAAAGCAGTACAAAAAGCACCACATACAGGCCAGGGAGAGCACTGAGAACTCTTTCTTTTAATCTCTTAGTGTTACTGACTTGCTATGGATGAGCTATAGCAGCATCTTACTATACAGTTTTCTGCCTGCTAATACTCAGCATGTGAAAACAGTAAAACATCAAAAACCACTAACTTTATTAAATGTACTTAATACTTGACCTGGTCAGGTGAGGATTAGTTGTGAAGAAGTCATCTGAAGTAATAAGCTTAAAAGTGTTATTGGTTATTTAAGCATGAATGTTTTAATGCCTGATTTTCTCTAAATTTGTAACAACTTTGCTGCACACCAGAATTATCACTAATACTCTTTCTTTCCTTTGTGAGGCCAGAATATATCACAAAGGATGGAAGTATATAAGCAAAAGAGATGGTTGTTGGAGCAACCCTTTTGAAGATAAGATGGCAGCCTTGGATTAGTGGAAGAAGAGGGTCTGAACCACAAAGTCCTTCCAGTTGTCTTTAGTCTAAAGTAAACTATTACAGGGGCAACAGTGATCTCAGGAATGCTGCCTTTTAATTGTCTTTGGAGTCTCACAATAGAAAGCAAACTTTTTCCCCTCCAACAACTTTGAATAAAACATCAGCGGACGCAGACTTCAGGAACCCGACTGTGCTAAAGCGTTTTATAGGCCTATAGCTTCAGTGTCTCTTTGTCCTGGAGGAGAAGACCTGTAATTTTCCCACTCTTTCCTCAGGAAAAAATAAGTGTTTCCATGCTAATTTTACAAGGTATGGTAGTAATGTTATGTATTGGAGTGCAGTAGACTTTAATGACCCTGAGGTCGGAGATAGGAAGATGAAGGGGCCTCTGTGCACATAGTGTTTCCTCTGGTCTCATACCAGATGCTCTTTGCCTGCTGTTCAGTTGACTGTGGCAAGAAGAGAGGTTACATTTGTTTTCATTTTGTGTCAGTGAAGAAATATTGTACTTGTCTAAGCTTTACCTCACCTTTCACCTGAGATACACCCATCCAGGTTGTAACCCAATGACAGCTGTGACGATCTCCAGTCCCCCTGCGGCTGTGGACAAGAACAAGTCTGAGCAGAAAATTAATAGATGGATATGACATATTACGGTTCATGTGGCTCATTCTCTCAAACTCATTTGATCACTTACAGACACCATTTATCCTTTGCACTTTAAAACTAGATGATGTTGTTATTTATGTTTTTACATTTTAGTAACCTGCAATTTTGTAAGGGTGTGCAAACTTTATAAACCCATTGTGTCCTTTTTATGAGAGATTAAAGCTGTCCCGTCCCTTTTTTCCTTTTCTTTTTTAACTAAAAACATATTAACTGAGTGTCTTCCTACTTCCTTTAAAAGATGATGACCATCGAGTGTGAGACGTGTTTAGGAGTCCAGAGTGAGTTTTCTGACTGTATTGTACCATCCAGGCACTTTTCTTCTACTGCAGAATAACAGAATTATCAATATGGATGTACTTATGCTGTAAAATAGTGTAAATAATGTAAAATGCACCATTTGGTGAACATATCCTGAGTCACTGAAAACTAAGATTTGTATCTTGTTTAATCAAAATGCTCCTACTCCCTTCAGTGGTATTCAGTGGTAATAATTTTTTTATTATTATTATTATGCTTTTTATATGCATGTTCCTAAAATTGAAATTGAAAACTGCCATTTTAACATGGTGATGCTTTAAAGAACGATGGGACTTTATATGTCACATAGGGATTTATCATCGATTTAAACTCTAAACATTAGCTTAGCCAGCAATGGTGTAATTGGACCAATGAGTGTTAAGTTTTAGTGGAAACAAAAACCTAAGATAACTGAGACGGGCAGATATGAAATGCTGGGAATACTGTACCAATTAGAAATGTTCAGCACATCAAGCCCCACCTCAAATGGTTGTGCCGTGATCATTTTTAGTGTTCAAATTTCTACCTTTGTTCAGCACCTGGTTGCTGCGCTCAAAATGGAGGCAGTCCAAGAAAAGACCCCCTAAAGGCCGTGTTCACTGGAAAAGAATCCTACCATTGAAATTTAGCCAGAGAGCTGCAGGGGATGTTAAAAGTGCCCCACATTAGTTTTGGCTCTTTTTGAGCGTAGTTTAGGGCGTATGTTAGAGCTTCAAAGGACAATACAGAAAAAAGTTCAGTTGATAAATTTGTGTGCCAGTTTGGGATTACATATGTTCTTTGGCTTTATCATTATTTTTAAATTTAGTGGGATTTCTTTATTTATTTGTCACACGTTTTCCCTCACATAAAGGCAATGTAAGGTTAGTTCATATGTATTTGTTTGTGGAAATACAACCAAGCTTATTGAGTTCCAACAGTCTGACAAGTGAAGGATGCAACATTTAACAGCTTCTCCCTTCTTATAAATTGTTTATCTTGAAAATATCAATAATTTGTTAAGTACTCAGTAACTTCAAATAGTGTATCGTGCAGACTCTGTTCTCCATTGTGTTTATTCCCCTCTTTCTGCTTCAGCAGCAGGCTCTGCTAAGCTTTGAACGTTTGTTTCTGACTCGTCTTTTCTAATAAGTTCACAGAGCGAGTTGAGGCATTTCACATTCATTGTGAAGAGAGGAGCCAGTGTGGCGCTGTGTATTTAAGATCACCCCGGACAACCAAAACATAACCCTCAACTATTTGCTCCTGTGTTTCACTTAGATGTGTGTTCAACCAAACACTCCAAACCTGCCAACTCTAAAGGTCCGAGAGAAGATCAAGGACTTCTGAGCATCTGTGGGATCTTTAGAGAAGGGGGAAGTTACTGCTCCACTTGTCCTAATGTGAATCCAAAATGTGGTTACTTGTGTGTATGTGTGCATGTGTAACTCAGTAAGCTGAGTTGGCTGCTCTGGGCAGGTTAACAATAAGAGGAGGTTGCCCTGCACCACATCCTTCTCCTGAAATATTAATGTTTGCCTTTGGCTTGATTGATTTTCCTTGTGCTAATGAGACTCATTACCAGGCTTATTAACACGAGCCGGAGTGTTACTGTGATACCAGATCGCTGAGATCACATGACCCTCTCTTCTGTACGACAGTGGTGTGTTTTTGTTCTGTATCTAATGAATGTCCTGGTCTCACACTTTATGGTTTTTCATTTTCTCTGCCCAGCAGCTTAACGTAGCACCTCCTTGGAGGCAGGTTTTACCAGAGCTGAATGGAGCTTGACAAAGCCAGCCTTTCTATGTAGCCCTGCGTTATCTGAAACATTTGCTGGGTAAAAGCAGTATTGTGATGGCAGAAGAGACAGTGAAAAGAGCAGGAGGTAGAACCAGAGACGGAGCTTCCAGCACGGGGACTGGGGTTGAGTTTTAACCCGGTGCTGAATGCCTCACTGAAGTCTGTCCCCTTGGTAACCTGGTTTGATCTGCATAACACTGGATGACCCCACTATTCAGTGTGTTAACAAGACCGCCTGGCAAATAAAACTGTCAGAGTGCCTGTAGCATGTGAATGTGTTCTGGCTGTTGCTGTGGAGCAAAGGAGAGGAGGTGGAAGAAAGAAACCACTGGTGGTCGGTGCCAGACAATAGAAATTTACTTGATTTATCAGCGATGCTGCGTCTGTGTATTGGCATGGAGATGATGAGCCTCTTTATAGTTTGGAGGGAGATATAACACTTTATTACCTGCTTACTTCAACATGAAAGCATTTGTGTGGATCAGGAAGGAAATGACATCTTAAGCTAAATTTTTGCTGTGTTTTTTGGGCTTTGTTATGTAGAGAAGATTAATTTTCAAGGGGTCATATTTTGACAGGACT
This sequence comes from Zenarchopterus dispar, assembly GCA_028564865.1. Taxonomy (NCBI): domain Eukaryota; kingdom Metazoa; phylum Chordata; class Actinopteri; order Beloniformes; family Zenarchopteridae; genus Zenarchopterus; species Zenarchopterus dispar. Next base: position 5,061 of record JAOWBL010001822.1, read on the forward strand.
GCAGGGTCCCGTGATGCATGACTTGGAGTCTGATTTAAATCATTGTGTGACCTTTTAGGTTCTCAAATGTGTTAGATTGAACCTCTCCCCTCCCATCTATCTGCTTCCATTGTCTGTTAGCTTCATCTCTGCACCTCTCTTTTTTCACACTGTTACTTCTTGTTTTTTGCTCATCCTGCCCTGTCTGCATCACCTGACAATAGGTACACTAGATACCAGGCTCAGGAACAGGCTTTCACTGAGCATCAAGTACTGGGTATTTGATTTGACTTTAGTCAGCTGGTTTTCCGAAGTATTATGCATGGTGGTCACGGAAATGTGGGGGGGGGGAAATGCTGTTGAAGCCAGCTGGGATCCTGAGGGGCATCTCGGTCAGTTGGTGAATTCCAATCAAATCCCAGCATCAGAATTCAGGAGGCTGGCTAAAGTGACACAAAAACACACCCAAGGTCACAGATAGAGAGGACCACAGCTGCATTCTTGCAGAATTTCTCATTTCCTCTCTCAATGTCGGGATTTAATGTTGAAAGCAAATAAAGACGTTTGTTGAAAGCAAGCACACAATCCTGACATATTGCATGATTTGATATTTTGAATGCACGTATTATCTCAGAGCCTTTGGTAAGAATCCATTGTGAGTCTTTGCCAGATTTCTTGCAATCTGAGCACGGGTTTAAGCAACAACAACCACCTTTATTGCTTTTCCTGCCAGAGCCTTGTAGGTTGTTTTGTTTGACTTGATGCGATAGAGTGGATTGTGTTGCATGCTTCACAGTCTTTACAGATATAGTTGTAGAGAAAATGGTCCTTATCTGGTTCAAGTTCAGCTCTGCATGCACTCCATGTACTTGTTGCATTCCTGAACAGACCTGTTTCTATGTCTGGATGACACAACACATAAGACACAACAATAGGTGGTGTCATTTCATCCACCAGGTGGTTTCTGGGTAACATCAGACTCAGTGAGGTGTTAGGTTTCTGTGCTTGTAATGGCTACTGTAACTTTTGGTTATTGGTGCTGTAAGAGCACGCCAGCACTATGGTGTTAGTATGTCACACAGTTTTAGCTAAAGTTTTACAGTCTTTTTACCAGGGTTTTTCTTTCTTTACGCTTGTCTTTTTGTGCAGGGGAAGTTCTTAATGTTGTCTGAGGTAAGATAAGAGATAACTAAGGCATCCACACTGAAGGCTGTTTATTAAAAAACAAAAAATCGCCACCAGCAGAGAAAAACACATCAAGCCCATCATCGCCACTGTGACTTTTTATTCATCACTGATTAAACATAGCTGGACATCACCTTAAATCCTGCCATTGTGGTTTACTTTTAGCTTATTGATTCTAAACATCTTGATAGCTGCGTGTTACGACTCTTGCATATATTCATTAACTGAAAAAAGGTGAAGTGAAATGAAAATTTCATTTTCTTACAGTTCTTTTGAATGATGTGAGTTTAACTGGCTTATTTTTCAAATGAAGCCGGGAGCAGTGTGTGTAACTGAGCTGCTGTTGCTTTCTGAAGGAGCTCTTCTGTTCAGTGTTCAGTGGCTCTTTTCCTTGATGGGCCTCGCTCAACCAGCAGGGGGCAAACATGTCCTACTTATGTGGACTGAACTCCAGCATGTTTGATGCACAGCCGCTCCCACTGTTAGAAGACTGGAGATTTGATTCAGTTCCCTTTGTACCAGTCAGGCAATCACGTGGGGAGACAAGAAAAAAAAAAAGTAGCAAAATATTTTTTTTATGTTGGCATAGTATGTGCTAACTTAAAGCCAATCCTGTGGTAGCAATAACTAAAAATGTGAGGCTTTCAAGACATCATGTGAAAGTTTTATGTGAATTGGTTAATTATTTACATGGTAAATTAATGAATTGATAAAATTGCTTTGATGAGGATTTTTATTTTCATGATAAAATATTAGTTTCAGTTTTCATTTGAAGGAATATGGGATCATTTTTAGAAAGTTGTTCAACTCTTAATACCTCAAGTCGCTATTATCATCAAAAATCAACCAGAGGTCATTTCAGCACACTTCTCATGTAGTATGTGTATGTATCTGTTTGGTGGTTATTATTAGTGCGTATGACTCCGTCAAAGCCACTACAGCACAACTGGAAGCTGGTCATGTGACTGCTGTGACTGATGGTATGAGAGGTAGACTAGTGGGCTGAGCATGGGAAATTTTCTGACTTGTAGGCCTACACAAGTGGGCTTTGCACCCCCTGCAGGTGACTGTAACCAGCCTAACTCGGCTTGTTTCTGTTGTTGTAAGCAGATAATGATTATATAGCAGACATCCCATTTTTGTTATTGTGGATGTTCATACTTCCCATGAAGAACCAGTGTTTCACATAAAACTGTTATAGTAACTGCTATAGTAAGATGAAGTAAAACTTGTGTTTCCACTCTTCTACTTAAACTACACACGGTACATGTCAGTATGTCAACAGCATTGTTTACTCCTTTCTGTTTCCTAATGGAACACAATATATTGTCTTTAATAATGCAGAGCCTGTAGCTTTACTCTGAACTCTGTATTTTCTCTGCCTCTTTTATCAAGGTCATCTGGAACAGGTGTCCTTGCATTTTGATTAAGACTGATATGCATCAAAAAATTCCACACACATGCACATACATACACGGTTATCTCCTGAAATGAACAGTCCCAGCTCAGACCCGTTTAGTCATGCAGCAGACATTACACAGAGTGTCACAAGTAGATCACAAAATGTGAAAAGTGCTGGGTGTGAAGATTAGAGAAACATGCCTGAATGCAAGCAACTTTTCTGTGCTGGTTTGTGCAGCCTGCCTATTCTTTACCACTCTTACTTTGGAGATGCTAATTCACCTAGATTTTTGCACTGGTGCTGATCCATGCCTTAATGAGTTCTTGGTGTGCTAAGCTGCCTTTGAACTGCCACTGGGAATAAAGGGAGGCAGGCTAAAGGCTGTCAGATGCAGAGAATTAACATTTAATGTCCACAGCCCGGCAATTCCAGCACACCCACCTTGCTTATGGAGTTAATTCATGTAATCCTGACTTTTTCTCCTGCTGAGCTCTTGAAACTAACATGCACTTTGGTTGTGCATTTACCTGCTATCTTTGTTCTCTGTAACTGTGAGCAAATTTCAGTCTTTGATTCTGCTCTGCAAAAAAAAAACATTCACTTTATGGTTTGTTGTTATTACTCAAAGGTTGTGACGTAATGTCACACATTATTACTGTACTTTTTTCATTTATGCACACACACTCACACACACACGCACTGTCTGGTTTTGATCTGTGGCAGTTTGCCTGATGTCAGCAAATGGCTGCTCACTTTTATTCCCATCTTTGGGCCTTATATTCATATCTTGTCTTGCTAGCTTCCGCCTCAAAAGAGTGTTCTTAGTAGTCTCAATAACAAATATATTTCCTCCTGTTTTGGAAAGAGTACATGCTTGTCTATTGGTCATAGCAATGGCATTTCAATAGGGCTTTACATATCACTCACTGGCACTTGTTGAAGATGTGATTTGGTAAATATAAGCAGGACTGGGTATCTGTAACCGTGACGACTGTACGTTCTCAGGCTTTCTAACATTTATCTCGTAGTTGTGTAATAATGGTTGCACATTTTAGTATTTTTATCTTTCTTTTCTGTCAGTGTGCTTTATTTCCTAAGAAACACCGAACACAAAGAACAACTAAGTGTTGCACTAGTAGAGATTGCAACCTGCTAACCAGTGATGCTAAACCTTTTGTTTACTCTGATCAAATCTCTCAGTCCATTCTCATTTCTGATGTCATCCCCAATAACGACATTCGAAAGGAGTGGCGTCAGAGTTAAATCGACGATGGGCGGTTTGATCGACTTGGGCCACTAATAAGCTGGTGCTAAATTGCAGCAGCCATGCAGTCTCCCAGGACTTCCTCACAGTTGGCTCCTTCAGCTGAGCCACAAGGAGGAGCAGTGTAGCTCCTAGCATAGGTCCGCAGCAGGACCTGTCTTTCAAATGTTGTTTTGGAGGTGACATCCAAAATGATGCAACCTTTCACTCCATTTGGCTAGGTCTTGGTGGAGGTTCAGGCAAAGCTGGTCAATCCAAAAAGATGAGCTACCTGGTGGATGGCCGGGGGAGTACAAGGCTGCAATTATTTAGCTGACTCACAGTTAGCACAGGCTGCCTGCTGCTTAGATAAGCTATGCTCTTGAACCCGTCCAGGCCAACCCATAGCCAGTCATGAACAGAGCAATACAGCAAAAAGTATTCTTTTTAAGATACTGAATGACTAAACACGGTTAGGTCTTCATCCACAGCTCAAGACACTCCTAAGTGCTAAGTAGCATTGTAGTCATTGGCTGTAGCCACTGTCAATCAGAAGATCATTATACATATATTATTCATGAATTTGTTGCTTTATGTATGTAGAGATGGAGCAAGAACAAATGTAAAAAGACAGAATGTAAAAATTAACCAAAAGAAGATAAAAGTATTTTTGTAGTGGTTGGACCCCTCTCAACCAAGCTTTATGTGGCTGTTACTAATGTAATTTAGTAACTGGATGTTGGAATAATGTCAGTGAGCTCAAAAAGAAGAAAAATAAAGTAACTCTGTGCTTTGAACTTTCATGTTATATTGTATTTAAATATATATGTACATTGTTAGCTGGGATGGGCTCTAGAAGATCCATGTGACCCTCTCTGGGAATATGTGGATAAAGATGATGGAAAAATGGATGCACATTGTTGGTTTTACACTGAAGGTAGTAATAATAATCCATCTATGCATCCATCCATTATCTACAATCGCTTATTCCAGCTCAGGGTTACAGGGATTTTCTGGAGCCTATCCCAGATCTCTATGGGTAAAAGGAAGGCGTAAATCTTAGACAGGTTACCAGTCCACAGCAGTCTTTTAACAATAGTGATGACCATGATAATACTGAGTCCTGTAATCTGTAGGTGGGTATATGTCAGAATCAGACCAGAATGGGGTAAAAAGTATTGGAACATCTCTGTTTTTTTAATTTATTTGTTTTGGCATCTTGTTTGTTCTTTAGCAATTCCCATTTCCTTTATTTTTCTCAAACTCCTGCTTCCAGTTAACTTTTAATTCCCACTGTTTGGTTGTATCCATCAGTACACGTTCTTAGTATGTGGTCTCTTATAGGTTTACTTCACTGGGCTCACCCATCATCCCATCATCTTCACCCCTACCTCATGTTCCTTCTGGTGTCCATGCGTCCATCCATCCATGCACCTCCAAGCTTTACGAAGTGCACCACTTCAAAGCCCTCTTTGTTTCTTTCCTCCTCATGTTTTATTCCCCCCACCTCCTCCCTTTCTCCTCCGCTCACTGCTCAGCCACCTGTTCCCTTTTGGGATGAGTGTAAAGAAAAAAGAACAATCTAGAATTCATTAATAAAATAGTTTGTGTGTGTGTATGTGTTAAAGTTCACGTTCAGGTTTTTGCAACCCAGGTTGTGTTGGAAGAGGAAACCGTTCCTGGTCTGCAGCCATTAGAGGTCAGCCTTGTACAATCACCCTCACCATCATTGTCTGGACAATAACTTGAATATCCGATTTTCAGTTTTTCCCATATGAATGCACTTAAGTGATTCTATCTACAGTACTGGATGGCAGCGGGGATGACAGATGATCATTTGTGAAGAAGGTTAGAGGACAGCACACAGTTTCCCTTTGACCCTCCTATTAAATTAATGAATTGTCCTAAAACTAAGACTCAAAATCCCAGTGGAGCAGTGCTTCATTCGACTGTGTTGTTCACAGTGTTAAATTATTTTAAGCCTTATTGATTCAGCAACCCCACTGATTACTGGTTAGCTTAAGTAGCATATTGACCTGAGAGAATTGACTGCAGCTATCTAATATTGAAGAACGGATTCAGACAGCTACTCCGTCAAACAGCACTGAGGAAGAGCAAACACAAGACTTACTTGCTGTATACTGATGGGCCATTTTGATACATTGTACTCATGAATAAAAAAAAGAAATTGCAAAAAATTGAGGTGTATTTGTTGTTGCTAAAGTGTTTTTTTCCCCATTTAAACAACTTGAGTTACATCTTTGACCCTGGCCTGGATCTGCCCCTCTCCACCCTCCGTATTGCCATCTTTTTTTTCTGTTTCTCCTTCCCATGTGTCTCTGTCTCCCTTTAATTTGTTGTCATCTTAAAACTTGGCAACATTGTCGTCTTTGCTCTGTTCACAGTCCCACACGAGTCAAGGCCCAATCTGGTGGGCCAGATGAGCTGTGATGATGTTCTACTCCTGCTAAACTGCTTCATGCACACTTTGTTGTGTGTTTGGCCTTCTATACACACGTGTCTGTGTGTTTGTCTTAGAGTGGGAGTATTAATAGCATGGAAGCTGTTAAGTCAAGCCAGTATTTTATGGATGACAGAGCTGGCTGGCTCTCAGGGCCAAGCTCCCCAGGTATCTGTCAACTGACTACTGATCTGGGTGCAAAGAGAATGGAGGGAGGCAGGAAGCAGGAGCACGGGAGGAGAAGGTGGTGAGGGAGGCAGCTCTGAGGCATGGCCAGTTTCCTCTGATGAAGGCCTAAAGTATCACCACTTCACTGGGACATGAAAAAAGCACACCCACCTACCAGACAGAGAACAAATGGAAAATGTTGCATTTTATGAGCTGTGGTTGTTATTTGGGAGTTAAGGTGTTTTTCTACAAAAGTTCATCAAAATAAATCTGTTCTACATGAATAATCAAAATCTCTCTGTTTTTGTTGTTCTTTTACAGTCAAAAACACATGTTCATACATGGTTCCAAACAGAAAAGCACCAGTTGATTTGCTGGCGATTAGACCTAACAAAGGCAAAGAGGCTGAAAATAAAGCTCGTAAAGCACACAGCCTGCAGACATCTTACAGTGATGATTAAGTTTATATGCAACTGATTATAGTTCTATGAAAGACAATCTGTATCTGAAGAAAATCAGAAATGGGAATTGGCAAAGAAAATTGCAATCTCTAGTTCCAAATACTGATAATGAGAAAGCTACTTTCTTTGTATTTCAGATGCGTGCTTTTTTGATGAAAACCTCTTGAACTAGTTTGAGAAGATTATCAGCCCCACAACAATAAAATCCAACACACTGGTAATTCATCAGGCTCTAATGATGATGCTCAGGTGTCTGCTCCTCAGGGTGATTTTAGGTTATAGACTGTGAGCATGTGGGTTGGTTAACTACCGAGAGAAACTCCCAGAGGAGATAACTGGCTGACAGCTGTGCACACAAGCAAGGCACAGTGTTATCTATTTAACCCTGCCACGCATGACTTGTTACGAATAGTGCAGTTTTTTTTTCTCCCAAAGATAATTATTTACTTCCAAGAACATGCACATACATATTTACTTATTTTTGTCATATTCAAATTTTAGTAGGTTTCTGATGCGTCCACTCCTTTGGACACAGGAAGCCTTTTACAAATGTATGATGGTAAGCTCAAATGTATTTCTCATAAAATGTATGCATTCCTGTCTTGACAGATTAAAAACAAAGATGATAGAAACCCTCAAGTGTTCAACATATTCATTATAGATTTAAGCAGTCAACAGATACATATCCTTTAATTTTTTTCTATAACAAATACATTAAATGGATATAGGATGACTTCCTGGTGTCCACTGTGGTGGCTCATGTGCAACTAAACCATCCAAACTCATGCATATAACAGAAAGCAACTTATGAGTAGCTGTCCATGAAAGGATTAAGGTCATTGTTGTAATTTCTGTTTTTTTCTTTTTTGGAGACATGCATGATGACAGCTGATACACTGGTGAGGTTAATAAATAGTGATCCTGAACAGAAGCAGTGTCAAAGGTTTTGTTTGACATCTTCCATGTTTTGTCAACTATATCATTGTGGTACTATTTTAAAAATAATGCAACTTGAAATTTTAACATGGGTCTATATTCTTGTAAGGCGAAAATGGACTCATATACTTATGAACCAAAACATAAAATGTGTACCTCAGGTTGATATGGGATGAAAAAGAAACCATGCAGGTTTCTTTTTCATTTTCTTTCACAGAGCCATAGAGTGTAGAGACAAATGGGGAAGGGAAAAAAGGTCACATTTTCACCGTGTAACATATTTTACAGCTTTGGTTAAACATATCACGTTTCACTTCCATGCTGCTTGCTGTCGCTGTTTCAGACATGAAAATGTATAATACTTAAAAATGAACTCATGCAACCGTTTGAGGTAAAGTGACAGCGTGGGCACTAAGCACAGACGCAGACGTTGAATCACTTGGATTAAGACGGGGAGCCAGCAGCGCAGTCGCCTGATGAAGTTACCTTCGTAATTCGATTGAAGCAATCATCCCCTTTATTTCACAAAACAGTGCATCTGTTTCCTCAACGTAACCACCACTGCATATCTGAACGTTAAACTCATGTTTTCCTCTCCATCTTTCTTCATCAAGTTTTTTTTCTTAATTCAGTTGCCAAGGTGATGAATGTTGTGAAGTTTGGTACCTTGACGACAATCCAAACAAGGAATACATGATCAGTATGACAACAGGGGCAGAGTCACTGAGGCGACGGGTTGTGAATAATTGAAGAATTAATGACAGATTTTGCTCTGTCTTATTAAGCTAACGGTTACATATGTGGATCCAGATCAAATAAAAATATTCTGTTGTTTTGTGGTTTCTGTTGGCTGTAGTTCAATTTAAAATCTTTTTATGCACAAAAAGAGTACCGTACATTTTGGATTGAAATAAAAAATTGTCCTGATTTATTACCCACCCTTAGACTCATGTAGTTGTGGCTAACAAACAGACTCTAAGGGTTATTCAATTTTATTTTTAAGAGGCTCAAATTAACTTTAATTATGACAAGATCATCCAACAGTGAAAACATATAGGACTTGGTAGTGTATTGTGTAAAGAAACTAAGTCTAACCCCCTGGAAATAAAATCAAAATGCAAGCCAAAGTAGCAACAGCTCATTACAAGATAACTAACACGTTACTGCTGTTAAATATTCATCTCAGGGTTCAGTGTAACTATCACAATCTGTTTTCTCTGCAACATTGGTCTTCTGTCACAGCCCCTATAAGCCCTGTTATCCTGTTTGGACGTGATAGTGGATGTTACATCAGCTAAGTGACAGCGTGACGGCCAAGTCCAGAGGCGGAAAACAGAATGAGCTGATTTGTTGAATCAAAAGACCATTGTATGCATGTCAGAGGTCAGCTTTTAACCAGCAAATCCCCCTTTCTCCCATCTAATCCTCTTTTTGGGGTTTTCCCACACCAAGGGGCTCATCCTGAGCCCACCAGAGCGCAGACAGACAGACAGGCGTGATGGCTCCTGATAGCTTCCGCAAGCGTCACAGCCGTTGTCTACCACTAGGCACGCTGATGAAGTTCTTTTGGCTTGAGGCTGTGGCAAAACATGTGTGCCAACTCATGAAACAGGGCCAGTCTTAAGTCACAATAAGTGTAGTGTCTGGTTTCTTGCAATTCAGACTTTTATTGAAGATGTTTTTTGTTTATGCTAAACTATATATATATATATATATATATATATATATATATATATATATATATATATATATAGAGAGAGAGAGAGAGAGAG
>JAOWBL010001824.1:0-14660 GCA_028564865.1 Zenarchopterus dispar
TATATATCCATTGGATAAAGGTTGTACCAAATCATGGTACTAGCCATTAAAATATATAAAATATAAATAATAATAATAATTAAAATCTGTTATCTGTTGTCAAGGATTTTATTCTGCTGCCCCCTAGTGGTTAAACACATAAACAAATAAAGCTTTTATTTGAAACCTCAGAATTTTTGGGGCCATCTATTAGGCGGCAGCCCCAGCTTGGAAAACACAGATTTAAAAGTTTCATTTAAAGAAAAATAATTTTCTGTGTTAGATTGGACGGGGAAATGTTCAAAATTAGGACATATTTCTGGACTCATCTGGACGGTCTCTGAAAAGATCCGGCTGATCTGGTGACTCCTCGCTCACATCGCTGGGACCATCTGTACATCTGAGCTCACAGCTACATCTGTTAACTGCGTCCATTCAGCTGGAAATGGGAAGATTTATTTAAAGGTTCCCTGTCATGAATGAATAACTGGAGCTTTGCTCCACTTCAGCCCCTAATACGCGCGGATCCGCGCATTTCACTTTCTCGCAGCGGCGGCGTCTTGATTGCAAACGGATTAGAGATTAGGAGCGCGAGAAAGCCGTGGGAAGGATTCCTCCTCTGGACGGGCAGGAATCGTTTTCTCTGTGGCGTCAGACAGGACTACTCCCGACAAAAAAGTGACACAACGTGGGCGGCGCGTCGAGGAGAGGATCTGCACCACCGCGGTGGATCCACGCACGAGTCAGGAGCTGCGTGTGAAGCTGCGGGGACCTCAAGGTGCAACCTGGGCTAACCACGGAGCGAAGCACGCGTGTAAAAGGTTTGGGTCAACAGTGTCCGGATGGTTTGCGTCTCCAGGGAAGGTGGATCAGTAGGCTGTAAGGCAAAGTGACGGAGCTCAGCCATTCAGGAGAAACCGAGGACCCTTCATCTCCTGCCCCACGCAAATACTCCAGCTCCTGTGCTGTGGACATTTTATCGTTCATGCGGGACAACCCTGTAATACCGTCAGTCCAGGACATTTTGGAGACCTGACCGGCGTCTTTCTGGCTGCGCGCGTGTTCTGGCGACACCTCCAGCAACGACGCACCTTTGGCACTATTAAAAAAAATAATATTTGCTTTTGTGACTTTTCCCTGAACACGTCAACTGGAAGGATACAAGTAAAAGGAGTGTGTTCCAGCACGAAGAAGCGGAGAAAATATATTTTTTAATTAAGTAAGATTTTATTGGCAAATGAAAATGATGTGAAAAGGTGTGGAGATGCGTCGTGAATGCCTCTGTCTGCTTCAGGTGAGTTCTGCGAGCTTGTCCTGTTTCCTGGGCTCTCACTTCGTTTCCCTGCTCTCGCCTGGACTTTGAATTCAAATCGCTGAACGTCAACGAGCGCGCCTTATTCCCGGGGATTGCAGCCGACTAGAATCTAGATGTGAGGGGATGTAACACTTATCTCACCATCAGGGTATTGTCTTTAAAGATAGCATCGTTTTCCTCTCAGCAAAGAGGTCCAAACCTGGACAATAAGAGAGAAATTGATTCCCCCCCTACCTGTCTGGAATTTGCGATTTAAATGTAACAAAGTGCTGAAGCAGCGAGTTTACCTGCAAACACTGAAAGTTGAAGTCGCAAAATCCCTGTCTTTGAATTAAACTCTCCATCTGAAACCCACAGATTTAGTACTCGTGGAATGAGAGTTGAAGCAGCAAGTGAAATCAAGGAAAGTGATTTAAATGATGTTACTTGGCATCCTCTCCTCTCACGACGCGTCCTCGTACGAGGCGCGCCGCAGCCACTCCTGAGGACATGTGATGTGTTGAACTCTGAAGAGAAATGCTGATTTTGTCACACAAAGCCCAAGGTGAATTAATGTTTCTTCTTCCCATTATGTGAGGAGAGCTGGCGCGTAAATAATGGCCAAGAATCCTCTGTACAATCCTTGTGATTTCTATTTGCGTCCCTGTTGTTGGTATTTAGGAGGCAGCTCTCACACCTCACCCATCTGCCCAGCTAAGTGCCTTCACTCTTTACTCTTTAGTGCCTGGTTTTACTATAATTTACGGAGGTACTGTGATAAATGAAAGCCATGCATGAAAAATTCTATTTAAGCACTAAAGCATTACAGTATAAAATGGAACAGCTTCGCACAATATCCTTTTTTACAATAACGTTTATAGGGTCTATATGGGTTACAATTTTTTATTTCAGGGACTTGGGAGTTTTAGATCTTTAACTCTAAAGCATGGCTGAGAAGCTGACTTATTTTAATATAAAGTGGATTTCTGTGGGACTTCTGAACATTTCTTTGGTATTTTTAACTTATGTCATTCCAAGATCTGTCTCTCCTGTTAGATTATTCTGCAATTTCTGTTTTCTTCACTGGAAGACAGGATGTAGTTGTCCTCGAAGAAATGCCACACCAGAGGGTGTTCCTCATAGTAAATGAAAAACAATCCTGATGAATTTGAGACAGGTAACCTCAAGTGTAACATGAACCACTCAGAGAACATGTTAATGTCACCATGCCATGTAAAAGGTGTAGTAACTGTTGGTTTTGTTCACAAATTGTAAGAATCCTGATTGCACTTTGACAACCTTTTGTGTCTATAAATGCCAACTTTCCGGATTATGCTCTGTAACATCATGTGAATTTATGGAAGTAAGCTCCAATATAAAACCATTTCTGTGTCAACAGAGTCTCACTGCTGGAGACCCAAGAAAATGGACACAAAGCTGAACGTTATTGGACAGTTTGTGATTAGTTGCTTTTAATAGTTGGGCCAAAAATGGGGTTGGCTTATGCAAGGGATTGGAATTTGACACCAGCTTGTGAATTAACAGATCTTATACTTAGCTACTACAAAACTGAGCTTATAGGGATTTGTAGATTTTCAAATGATGCAGTGACTCTGTCAAAAATACTCTTTACAGATTGGAAATGTCAGCGGAGGTCATGCATCAGGGTCAGTAATCCCAGTCTAGTGTATGCATCGCTGCTGTTAATCGTGCTCATTGGCATTGTGATTCAGCTTCTATCTTTCTGTCGCCACTAAAGCCTCAGTCTCATCCTTTCTCCCACAGAACTGACATTTTCGACAAAGTATTCGAAAAACCAAAACGACAGGGGCCTAATTAGCAGACGCAGGTGTGGACCTCATAGCACGGCACTCCCATCATGCATCAGTGTGACATACCTCCACACTCTCTATTTACTGGTGACAAAATCCTAAATAAGATTGCTTTCTGTGTTTCAAACTCCAGTATTATCACAAAGCTGCGTGTAAAAACCGAAAAGCTGGATGAAGACGGACGCGGCTGGAGCTGTTAAACAGCTTACAGCTGCAGTGTTCTTTCATATGTCAGCAGGACAGGCACAGTGACATTCAGCAGGTGAACCACACCTCCAACCTGCAGCTGTGTGTGGAGCACTTCAGACTTTCATTCATGCTGAGGTTAGCAAGTGTCACGCTAAATCCTGTTCTAACAACAATTTTATGCTATGAGCTGCTTTGAGGAATATTCAAGGAAATAATGTACAGCTGCAATAACACCTTCACTCCTTCGTTAGTTTTAATGAAGACCTGAAATGTCTACAGACAGAAGGACAAGAGGCAAAAAAAGAAGAAAAATGAATAATGATGAATATAAAATAGATTCTGTCAAACTTAGCTTCAAAGAGACTGCTGAACATGTGATCAGTCACCTCAACCATGTCTTATTCTGCAAATGATGAAAGAAGTCATAGCAGTGAGTAAAGAAAAAGTGAGATGGGCTGTCAGCTGAAAAAATAAAATAAAAAAGAGTGGAAGGTTTCAAAAAGTTCAACATGCACAATGTGAGGCACAAAGTGGCATGTACCACAGAAAAGGCTTGGATCAGCAGATACTCTGGTCTGCAGCGTGATTTAGACTTTATGCTGGGCCTCAGGCAGCATTCTGAGCATTTAAACTCACCCACTTGGGAAACCTTTTCTTCCTCTTTACACCACGACTTACTTCTGGATTTCATGACTTTTTGTATTTAAACACGCAAAACCAAAAATCCATCTCATGAGATCGAGCGGATAGAAGTAACCAGAGTTTTGAAATAATGTTACTCTTTGTGTTAATCATATGATGCAGACAAGACACTGAGCCAGGTTGTTACAGTTCCACCTAAACCAGCTATAATGCACCTCACACATCAAGACATCAGTAATGGCCTAGTCTTTGAATGAAATGTTCTCTCATGCTTTTTCTTCAAAATAAAAAAAATAATTTTACAAGCGGGGTGCCATTTGAATGATCACTTTTTTTCTAAGCCTTATTGTATTATCTCGGTCTTTTTGCACTATGAAGCTAAACCAGCACGACCAGAACATCTTATAGCTATGTGGAATGCATTTATTATCATAATTTCATGGACCAAGGTGTGAAACCTGCCAGATGAGACGTCCTTGGTCTCTTCATGTTGGTCTAAAACTCAGGCGCCGGATGTAGAAAGCCAAACAATCACTGTATCTGTTTGGCATTTCTTCCCCTCCGCTTGAAATCCAAAGATCAAATTTAGCTGGTCGTTGTAAAGTGACCGCGGGGAGGTTATTGATTGATGGCTTTCTTGAATTGAATAGCTGACAGTTGGGTGAGGTGCACAGTTTCTCAGTTGTTCAGTTCTGAAAAACACATTGACCTTGCTGAGGTACTGTCAACAATGTGGGCATCTAAACCATCAACATGTTTCTTGGAACCCATCCCAATTTGATTGTTTGAATCAAAAACAGTGTTCTCAGTCCCATCAGTCCTGAACCGTCTATGCACAACAGGCTTTTGGAGTTCGCTAACCACTCCTTAAAAAGCCCACTCTTCATCCTGGTGTTTTGGGAAGTTGCAAGATAATAACTCGCTTTCCTCAAGTTTTTAAATATTTAAAAAAACAATCTTAAAATACCTATTTCCAGAATAGCAGTTTGTATGAAGAGCTTTTACCTCAGTGTAAGTGTACAGCATAGTATTGAAATACATTAGGTGAAGTGAAAAGTTTCCTCCTTTTTCCTCTGAGGATGGTCTCGTCTCGGTGCTGACTGTTTTAAATTTCACTGCTGCATTTTACACACAGTTGACTTAAACATATCACAAAGACTTGAACATATTAATCAGGATCGGGACTACTTCTCTGGATTGGTGTACATCATATCTAGCTTGTAGATTCCACTTTGTTTGTATGAGTTCTGCACATGCAAGAGTTGGTTATGGTGTTCCACAGGGTTCAGGACAGGAACCAATACAGTTCTCAATAGACATGTTTCCTTGATGCAGTATCAGGATAGATAATGTGTATTTAATAGTTATGCAGATGAGACCCAGCTTAATTTATCTCTGACACCTCAGGAGTCATATCCCTTCAATTTGCAACCTTTGAATTTAACTGATGTATTTGTATTTGGTCCTAAACACCTCTGAGTTTTATTTTCTAGCTAAACAGTTACTCTAGATGGCATTTCTGTACTACTGTCAGGAACCATGAGGGTGGATTTTACTTTTTAGTCACATAATAAACAGATCACAAAAGTAACATTCTTTCATCTGTATGATATCAGGGAAATCAAAAGCCCTATTTCCCGCTGAAAACCTGGTCCATGGATTTATCTAACCTACGCTGGGCTGCTGCAATGTCATTTTCACCGTGTTCAAATAATTCCCAGAAAACATTTGATCCATAATACATTGAACAGAATACTTACTGGCTCGCACAGCAAAGAGAGACTGCATTTCTCTGATAGCCTCTGTTCATTTGCTTCTTTCAATATTGAAAATATCATTTACTTATTCATGAAAACTGTTGAATGGGCAATATCCTCATCTGGTAGACGTTATCGATCTCTAAGACTTCACAGTAACTTTATTTGCTGAGCACAGGTCTGCTTGTTTGTTTCTGAATGTCAAGGCCTAAAGTGGGAAGGCTTTAGAGCAGCTCAGTTTTTAACAACCCAGAAACCTTCTTTTTTCTTCTTTTTTTAGGATTAAGCTTTAACTATACTTTTTCTAATTGTTTTTAGATGCAATGTTTCTGCAGATATTTCTGCATTTCTTGCTATTTACGCCACATTTCTAAATTGCTGTCATATTCCTCCCAAGCATGGCTGGAGCTCCAGTTGCAGTCTGTGCATGAACAATAACAAGAGCAAATCAGCTGGAGGCTCTGAGGAAGAGCTCCCCCCTCTTGTTCCTCCTGGAATTAGGCATTGGAAATTTTGGAGAAGAGCCAGCCCTTCAGCTGGGATGGGATCCGGCCCAGCTGGCTCTCATCCAGATTTCTGTATTCTACCCTCTTCCTATTTACATTAAAAGGTCATTAATTTCTCTAGCATCTATTAAAGAACACATTAGAGGAAGAAGCTTTTGTATCAGCTTGAATAATACTTTTATATTTAACCTTAGCTTGTTTTCAGGTCCTTGCTATTCTGGAAGATAAGTGACAGGGTCATTAAAACAGTTGACACAAAATGGTGCTAATAATGAAAAGAGACTTTTTTTCTTTTTGAAATGTTATTCTCCTGCTTCATTGCTGTAAGTGATTTTCATACTCAGTTTGTTGTAGTTCATTATTGAATTGTGCTATTTATGCCAATATTATCAAGCTTTGATTTTTTTTTAAGATATGGGTCTGTATATTTTGACTTAGTAATATGGTATAAATAGTTGCAATAATCATCCATGATAAGCTCCAATTTCTGTTTTGTGCCCAGTTTGTGTTTTTCCGCTGAAGTTGGCGTAGAGATAATTCTGTTCAAAGTAAATAATGCTTCGTGCAAATACTGATACTGTTGGCACAGAATCTGTCCGTTGTTGATTACGTGGAAGTGTGTGTAGTCAGTTCAGCAGGTTACCGTACTTTCATATCTGCCTCAATTACTGAGCATGAAACAGATGCAGAAAGACAGCAAAAACCACCTTTTGAAATCTGGCGAGCGCTAACATTTTACATGCAGTGACCTCAAAAACTTCTGGCATTTTATTCCAGCGCTTTTTACCATAAACTGACAAGTGAAACAAAAAGCAATTTTAATACATTTAAAACAACTTTTCTGTCCTGCAAAAGATGAAATGTTATTATTTCACATGCTGCATTAATAATGTTTTATTTAGAGAGGAAATGAGACTACCTCTGCAGGTAACACTAGCCACTGTCCACACAGACAGTCAAGGAGAGCTGTGTGGACGTATAGTCCAGGTTGGGCTTCGTCAGAGAGCAAAATCGAAACTGGCAAGGTTTCACACCCTTGCCTGCGTGCTACATGTGTGCCAGCAGTCAATCGGTGGTTTCCAGATGTCTCCAGAGTAATGTGTGATACAGTCTGCCTCTGTTTGCGTCGCCAGGCCTCCCGCTGTGAACAGCTTCCAACATCGTCATCAGTCCAAGACACAGGGAAGCCGTTTGAGATCAAAGCGTGTGAATGAAATATTAATCCAAACACTGAATTCCACGTTGCTGTCTTTTAACAAAACCACTAAATGCAGGATCTCTTGCTTTTCATCGTTGTTTATGAATGGGCTAGATGTTATCTAGTGTTGTTGTCGGGGTGGAAGCAGAACTCTGTCACATGAGATCCAGCTGATGGAGGATGCTGCCTTTTTATAATTATGTGCATTTTTTAAATCTTTTTTCCCCAGCTCCACCGACAGCAAGCCAATGCACAAATGAAAAAGATTTAGAATTTGACATGAAATCCCCTTTAGATGTAATTTCTTTGTTTCTGTAAACATGAAAGCTTTGATGGAGGGGGAGTGATTACAGAAACGTGTTCCAAATTTGGATGCCAAGCGACAACAGCCGCTAATACAAATCAACATTTCAAGGGCATTAAAGGTTTCAGTCCGGTTCAGCTGAGATTCATCCGGCGTCTATGAAGGAATTAAAGAAGCATCCGATTGGAACGGCAGTGCAGAGGAATAATGTGTTAAATATTTGATTCTGTGCATAAACCTGATCTCTGCCGCTGTCCTCTGGTTTCAGGTGTGGGTCGTGGCGAGCCTCCTGCCATCTGCCTCTTCACTAGATTTGACATGTGAAGCTCTGCTCATGCTGTCAGGGAATATCTCGTGTAAGTTCAAAACAAACATCAGCTGCAAGTTTATTGCCACAGCACGACCTTTTACAAGCTTTTCTACAAGCTTTTAAAAGGCTGTCATTTCCCGGTGTGTGTGTCCGAGCTGCTTCACTGTTAATATACTCATGAGATAGAATTGATTTTCAGTCTTTTCCTTTTTCATGACCTAACACTGCTAAATGCCACAGGCTCATCCTCAGAACTGCCTTCCAGTCAGTATTGGCAAAGTGTCGTTTTGGATTATTTGGTTTGCTTGGAGGCCTCACAAGTACGATAAGAGGTGGTAAATAAACAGATCTGTTCACAAAAGCGCAACAAATGCTGTTGCTATTGTTATACTTGGTGAAATGGTTTCAGGAAGCTCCTGTTGGAGTGATGATAATTCCTTGCTGCCATGCCACCAAAGATACTGCTGCAGGGATTTCCATGACAAATTATCAGAAAAGCTGTAATTGTTATTATTTTCACTAATGACATTCACTAAAATCTTTCACTAATATATTGTCATACATTTTTCCATTTAGAGACACAATAAATCATCTCCTGTCCACAAGGTGTTGAGTCCTTTCCTGAGAATATTTTTGAACTTTTCAAGATGAACACAACTGTTTGTTTCCAAGATCTGTTTCGTAATGAGGACGAGGGAATCAGATGTCCACGTGGCAGCAGAACATTTTCCGGCAGACCACAATTTTCCAAATTAAGTTCTCTGTGAACTCGATCTGGACTTTTGTCCATAGGAAATTGATTTCCATAAAATGTCCTTGTAAAGAGAGCTCTGGATTTAAAGGAAAGACAACATGTACGTCCTTGTCCAATGTCTCCCAGAGATCATAAGAAAGTGTCCCCACTTTGGATCAGGATGGAAGTATGAGCTTTTCCCTGTAGCTTGTCTGGAGGTTAGAAAGTCCTGTTTCATCACCTTGAATTTGCTGGGGATGTTTGCTTTTTTTCTTTTTTATAACGCCATTAATAAATCATCTAAAAAAAAGTTGAACGTGCAATCTAAACAAAGGAGCTTCATTCTTAGACTATAGCTCCATGCTTATATTGTCCGTTGCACCCATCACGTTAAGATGTACAATGAAAACGTACTATAATTCATCCAAGCTCAATGTCAGAATGCTTGTTTTTTTTCTTTTCCCAAATGACCCATTTTTTTCACTAACACCCACATCAGCAGGCTTACGGCTGCAAAATCCTCCAAATTAAACCACACACAATACATCCCACTGTTACCCAGAATGATGCTGAGACGCTGTGCCGATGTGGCAGCTCTCATGCAGCTCTGAATATCTCCAGATAAATATAGACCACCCCGTTTTTCCATTTTTATGACCACATTTATATATGTTTCCCTGCATAGGCCGGGCACGGCTGACATCCATATCTCATTTTGAATTTTCATTTCTCTGTGGCATGAGAAGACAAGTAGACCAAATCTCTCAAATACCGGCTTCCCCTGTCAAGGAGGTTATGTACAGTTGAACACTGGGACAGATTTAAAGTAAGGATGTCCAAAAAGGGTTGAAAAACAATCATAGTGCCATCCTTTGAGACTTTTGCAGCTTAATAAAATGACCCTAAAAGTGCACAAGAGATTGTGTTAGGCAAGAAATGACAAGGCAGGTGTTTTTCTCTGAAGACAGTCGTCTTGGTTTTCTCACCACTTATACGTGTGAAAACACAGATTAGAGGAAAAACTCTACAGAATTGAGTGCCACCCTTGTCCTCGGGAACATCCATATTTCCGGATCTTTTTATCTAAATCCTGTTGAGTTAATACAAAAATAATGGCCTGACCCTCGGGGCACGTCCAGATTCATATCGGCTGCTGCTGTCCTGTTATTGCTCCGGGGAAGGTTTGTCACCACTGTTTACCGTTGCCCTTTAGTGCTCACCCTTTGTAGCTGTTAAGCTAAAACTAATGAGATTTTCATAGCCCCTTCTGAAGTGTGCAAATGAAGGTAGCGTTTGCTGATGAAGCTGTCTCTCTGAATTGCAGTGCAGTCCCTGGTCGCCTCCTGGAACCAAACCCAGAGCAACACCACAAGCCAGTGGAGCGGTGAGTCGGACACGCTGCTGCTCCCTGATGCGTTAAACCGATCCCCCACACTGTTACCACAAAGCCGAGTCGCTGTGGAATACCACAACAGGGAGATAAGTCTGATATGAACCCAGATTATTAAGACTAACATCAAAGTGGAGAACAATGCTGGAAATAGATCTGTCGCAGGAGACGGGGCTCGCTGCAGAAAAACAAAACGCAGGGGTAATCATGAAAATCTGCGCACACAAACAGTGGGTTCAGCACCAGACTTCATTACCCACTCTTTTGGAGCATTTTCAAAACTTCCTCATGCTTATACTCTATGCAGTCCTGTTCCAGCTCAGAGCATGCATGCATATCTGAAACTTCTTCCCTCTTGCTGCAGGTTCGGGGATCTACTGTGAAACATCCATCGATGGCATCGGCACCTGCTGGCCCAGGAGCAGCGCCGGCCAGATCGTGTCCCGACCCTGTCCAGAGATGTTCTACGGTGTCAGATACAACACCACAAGTAAGTCCCTGGTGTCAGCTCCTGCCAGCTGAACCATTAGTGGTAAATTAAAAACCATGTTAGATTCCACCCCACATTTAACTTTCTCCTCAGGGAATTCCTGTTTGTAAACAGGAATTTGCTCGAGCATAAGTGTAAGGAGGAAAAACAGAAGCGTGCTCACAAAAGGAGCTCTGCATTATGAATGTCCAACAGTCAAATCAGCATGATGAGATGAATCCACCACCCACTGTGAAAAACTGTTTCAATCAGGACTTAAGTGATGATGATATCTGTCGAAGATTAGATCTCAAACTTCAAATGAAGGCTGTCTGAGAAGTTAAAGCCTGTTAAATGGATGCTGTCTCCCTGGTTGATTGTGTTTGTTTTCTGTAGAAAATGAGTGTTAAGGAACGTGGGATCAAAATGACTGTTAGCTTCTCATCTAATGTATGTGCAGTGTTTTTATGTTGAAGTGTCTTGAAGTGTTCCTTGAAAAAGTTTCCCCTGAAGCCAAACTCTCTGAGATTAACACTCTGTAGCTGCTCTGGGAAACACAACTCGCCTTTTCTGAGAGAAAATCTCTTGTCAAAAAAGTGTAATTCATATTTTATGTGAAGATTTCCCAGCTTTGACACTGATGCTGGTATTGTTTTCTCTATGTATGTGTGTGTCCTGATTTTGGGTGTGTTTCAATACCTGCAGTACTGAAACGTCAATCACAAATACTACGACAGGTGCTGATATTTCCAGATGTCTTTGGATGGGCTTTGTCACCACTGTTGTGCTGTAATTGTGTATGATGCAGTCAAAAAAAGCTTCACAGGTGTGTAGACATGAAAGTGAAGGCTGAGCTGATGGTGATGGATTTGGTCACTGTTGAGTGTAATGTCATCAAAAGATGGACGGGGCAGAAAAAGAAAAAAAATAAGACTAATGAGAAGCTGTCTGGTGCTCGATCCTTGTCAAAGCCAACTATATGCCTTGCCAGTCTTATGAGGTGCTGGTAAACAAGAAGATGACTCTTCATTTGAGGGATGGGACTTTATTCTGCAGCAAGTTGCTGCATCAGGTTAATAGCAGCCTCAGCTGGGCGTTCGCAGGCTGTGGTTAGCAGCCTGTCGGCTGGGGCTAGAAGCTCAGATCATCCTGATTTTTATGCTTCAGCTGATGTGCAAGAATCAAAACTTTGTTTGTTACAACTAGCTTCTCAAGCTTTTATGTCCCATTATTGCATCAAAAAGAAAAAAAAAAGGTCTTATTAGAAACACTAGTTTCATGGTTGCGCTGTGTGCGTACTGGTCCACCACTTTTGTCTATTTTATCTTAAAAACTGCTGGACTGATCAGATTTGGTACTAACAGTTTAGTCCATTCACAGACATTTTAATTCTTGTCACTTTTTTATTTAGCACCATTATCAAGCTGAAAGTTGAGTTTTTCGGAGACTTTGGTGTTAATGTTAAAGGACATATTTTAATCTGCCGATACTGCTAAACAAAACGAAAAATGTTGCACCTGCTTAGCATATGGGTTTTAGATAAAAGCTACATGGAAAGACTTTTGTGGACCAGAAATGAGCAGTGACAGGGAGAGACCTCCTGGAGGGGCGCCATCTGCCTCAACATCTTTGGGAGTCCAGAGGACAAGAAACAAACCTGTGCTGTACCTGCCATGAGAAAGGAAAATGACGCTTGTTTTATTAATGTTTTAATGACATCTTTATTTATATTCCATTCTCCAAACAGTAAATACAAGATCCTGTCACTCTTCAACCTAACTGGCATGGAATTGTCATTTTAAATGTAATTAATCTAAAGATTAGTTAGACTAATTAAATTCCACCCAAATATTGGGCTGTCTCCCAAAGTTAAATAAAGATGACGACAAAAATTATATTGCATAATTTACAATAATTCACTCCTTGAGTCACTGAGGTATGATATGTCATTTTTCATTTTTACTGCTTTAGTGCGCCACAGTCTTCATACAAGGCAGTGTTTGTTTTATTTCGGTTGCCACAAAGTCGCTGCTGGATAAAACATGTTCAGTGGGATCACTGACTCATTTTTACAGGGCTTTTTTTTAGTTGATATTTGGTTGATGTTTTCCATCTCGCCACCAAATCTCTCTCTCTGGCCTTTGAGGACAGTTATTATATTTTATTACATTATATTCCAGAATTTTCCCTCTTTTACTCACATCATCCATAATTGTCCACTTTGGCCTCCGAGTTACTGAACAAAGATGGTTTACAGTTTGGAGGTTTTGAAAATAACCCCGGGCGTAAGGATTTAAACTAATAACTGAGATACAGCCTCCAGATGACAAAATGCACAAAAACATGTTTTATCGGAAAAAACAACAGTAAAAGAAATAAATGAATAAACAATTATTATTATAAGAAGAAGAAGAACGTAATGTATTTGATGTGCGTAATTTTATTGTTTTTCTGAGCTCTAGTGGAAGTTTTTAGGAAGAGAAATGGCAGGTAAACACTTGAAACGTACTGAACATCTTAGAAATTCTTGTCATTCTCTTCCTTTTGTTACAAAAGCACCTGTCTTCAACTGGTAAGTTATGAGCTTGTTTACATCACGTCTTTGCATTCTTGTCCAGAAAAAAAATACTTTTTAAAAAAAAAAACAAAAACAAAACAAAAGTTGCAATCTATCATCTGAGCTGGTGTCTGCCATCACTTGGCCATTGTTTGGATTTCAGAATTTATCATTTTTCATCATTTTTGGAAAGGACAAAGCTCAAAAAACACAACTCTATGGCTTTTGTTGGGCTGCTCAGGGTTGAGAATGTGTCGTTGAGATGTTCAGATAAGGAGAAATGGTATGTAACAGAGCAGGCTCGAAGCAGTCGTCTCACCGCTCCGTGTTTATCTCCACCTAACTTCAGCTTCACAGTGGGCTGCTTCCGCTGCTCCTCACAAGTGGGAATTCAATCTGCTTTGCTCTAACGTTTTACATTGCATTACATAAATTATAAATCTAGTCGACACTTTTATACAAAGCGACGTTAAAGTAAGGAGCTGGGGTCGGTGTGGGGTTTAGCACGTCCCTGAGGACACTTTGACATGTGAACTAGGGAAGCAGGGGATCAAACCAGTGGCTTTTATTCCTGTTTTGTTTGTTTGTTTGTTTTGTTTTTTTATCTGCTATATAAAGATTTTTTTCTGTGGTTCCCTTGGGAAATTTGCTAATAATGTGCAATCACTACTTGGTCTCATTGTTTTTATATGACCACGAGGAAATCAGATTTCTGTTGTTGTTTTTTGTTTTCATTTATTTATTTAGTTCTACTCAGAAGTTAGAAGTCAGAAAGACTGGCTCTACCATTACAAAATTACACAAAATAACAACTTATTATTGGAGAAATGGTGCCCATATTAGCAGTAGTTAATAAACTTTAGCCTCTAAAAGCTTCAAAAAACACACACACAGAGACACACAAGCACACAGAGGAATAGTGTGAGAGTGACGTCCAGGGTTTATCCAGCCTTCGTGTAGTGGGGTAATTTTGATATTTTGATTTGATTACAATCACCAGCCAACCAAATAGACCAGTCAAAGAAGTTCAAATAAGAGCTGAGAAGATATGAAAGGAACACTGAGAAAACTGACCACTAACAAGATATGGAACAGCTGGACTGGAGATACAACACTGATGCTGTTTACAAGAAAGAACAGAGCAGACTTTACCTCTTCAAGAAGCTTTGGACCTTCAGTGTTTGGAGCAAGATGTTGAATATCTTCTACAAGCCTTTCATGGAGAGTTCAGTCACATCTGCAGTTACCTGTTGAGGAGCAGCATCAGAGCCAGGGATTTAAAGAAACTGAGCAAGTTAATAAAGAAGGCAGGTTCTGTTCTGGAACCTCTGGAGATGATTGTGGAAAGAGGATTCTTCATAAAATGAAGAAGATCATGGACATCATCTTGATGTGACCATTGCCTGCACAACACAACAGTTCAGCAACTGTGTTTTCAGTCAGATTTCTTCAGATCTGCTGCAGCAAAGGCACTGCAGAAGATCCTTCAGACCTCTACAG